>OZ020241.1:7348399-7454238 GCA_963971235.1 Cryptus armator
ACGACAAATGACCATTTCACGATTTCGACAAAATTCGACTTTGGTTCCGATGCAATGACGATTTGTCGATGTAAACGCATCGGAAATGTGTTTTTTTCGTAAAAATCTGAGATTTTGTCAAATCGAAGTTTTTGACTCTCGGAAATCGAGATTTCGAGAATCAACGACGACAAACGACCATTTCACGATTTCGACAAAATTCGACTTTGGTTCCGATGCAATGACGATTTGTCGATGTAAACGCATCGGAAATGTGTTTTTTTCGTAAAAATCTGAGATTTTGTCAAATCGACGTTTTTGACCCTCGGAAATCGATATTTCGATGCAATGACGATTTGTCGATGTAAACGCATCGGAAATGTGTTTTTTTCGTAAAAATCTGAGATTTTGTCAAATCGACGTTTTTGACCCTCGGAAATCGATATTTCGAGAATCAACGACGACAAATGACCATTTCACGATTTCGACAAAATTCGACTTTGGTTCCGATGCAATGACGATTTGTCGATGTAAACGCATCGGAAATGTGTTTTTTTCGTAAAAATCTGAGATTTTGTCAAATCGACGTTTTTGACCCTCGGAAATCGATATTTCGAGAATCAACGACGACAAATGACCATTTCACGATTTCGACAAAATTCGACTTTGGTTCCGATGCAATGACGATTTGTCGATGTAAACGCATCGGAAATGTGTTTTTTTCGTAAAAATCTGAGATTTTGTCAAATCGACGTTTTTGACCCTCGGAAATCGAGATTTCGAGAATCAACGACGACAAACGACGATTTCACGATTTCGACAAAATTCGACTTTGGTTCCGATGCAATGACGATTTGTCGATGTAAACGCATCGGAAATGTGTTTTTTTCGTAAAAATCTGAGATTTTGTCAAATCGACGTTTTTGACCCTCGGAAATCGATATTTCGAGAATCAACGACGACAAATGACCATTTCACGATTTCGACAAAATTCGACTTTGGTTCCGATGCAATGACGATTTGTCGATGTAAACGCATCGGAAATGTGTTTTTTTCGTAAAAATCTGAGATTTTGTCAAATCGAAGTTTTTGACCCTCGGAAATCGATATTTCGAGAATCAACGGCGACAAACGACCATTTCACGATTTTGCCAAAATTTGACTTAGTTTCCGGTGCAATGATGATTTGTCGTTGTAAACGCATCGGAAATGTGTTTTTTCGTAAAAATCTGACATTTTTGTCAAATCAGCGTTTTTGACCCTCGGACATCGAGATTTCGAGAATCAACGACGACAAACGACGATTTCACGATTTCGACAAAATTCGACTTCGGTTCCGATGCAATGACGATTTGTCGATGTAAACGCATCGGAAATGTGTTTTTTTCGTAAAAATCTGAGATTTTGGCAAATCGACGTTTTTGACCCTCGGACATCGAGATTTCGAGAATCAACGACGACAAACGACGATTTCACGATTTCGCCAAAATTCGACTTTGGTTCCGATGCAATGACGATTTGTCGTTGTAAACGCATCGGAAATGTGTTTTTTCGAAAAAAAACTGACATTTTCGTCAAATCAGCGTTTTTGACCCTCGGACATCGAGATTTCGAGAATCAACGACGACAAACGACGATTTCACGATTTCGACAAAATTCGACTTCGGTTCCGATGCAATGACGATTTGTCGTTGTATACGCATCGGAAATGTGTTTTTTTCGTAAAAATCTGAGATTTTGTCAAATCGACGTTTTTGACCCTCGGAAATCGATATTTCGAGAATCAACGACGACAAACGACCATTTCACGATTTCGCGGAAATTCGACTTTGGTTCCGATGCAATGACGATTTGTCGTTGTAAACGCATTGGAAATGTGTTTTTTTCGTAAAAATCTGACGTTTTTGTCAAATCGACGTTTTTGACCCTCGGAAATCGAGATTTCGAGAATCAACGGCGACAAACGACGATTTCACGATTTCGACAAAATTCGACTTTGGTTCCGATGCAATGACGATTTGTCGATGTAAACGCATCGGAAATGTGTTTTTTTCGTAAAAATCTGAGATTTTGTCAAATCGACGTTTTGACCCTCGGAAATCGATATTTCGAGAATCAACGACGACAAATGACCATTTCACGATTTCGACAAAATTCGACTTTGGTTCCGATGCAATGATGATTTGTCGTTGTAAACGCATCGGAAATGTGTTTTTTCGTAAAAATCTGACATTTTTGTCAAATCAGCGTTTTTGACCCTCGGACATCGAGATTTCGAGAATCAACGACGACAAACGACGATTTCACGATTTCGACAAAATTCGACTTCGGTTCCGATGCAATGACGATTTGTCGATGTAAACGCATCGGAAATGTGTTTTTTTCGTAAAAATCTGAGATTTTGGCAAATCGACGTTTTTGACCCTCGGACATCGAGATTTCGAGAATCAACGACGACACGTTTGTCGTCGTTACGATTTCACGATTTCGCCAAAATTCGACTTTGGTTCCGATGCAATGACGATTTGTCGTTGTAAACGCATCGGAAATGTGTTTTTTCGAAAAAAAACTGACATTTTTGTCAAATCAGCGTTTTTGACGCTCGGACATCGAGATTTCGAGAATCAACGACGACAAACGACGATTTCACGATTTCGACAAAATTCGACTTTGGTTCCGATGCAATGACGATTTGTCGATGTAAACGCATCGGAAATGTGTTTTTTTCGTAAAAATCTGAGATTTTGTCAAATCGACGTTTTTGACCCTCGGAAATCGATATTTCGAGAATCAACGACGACAAATGACCATTTCACGATTTCGACAAAATTCGACTTTGGTTCCGATGCAATGACGATTTGTCGATGTAAACGCATCGGAAATGTGTTTTTTTCGTAAAAATCTGAGATTTTGTCAAATCGACGTTTTTGACCCTCGGAAATCGATATTTCGAGAATCAACGACGACAAATGACCATTTCACGATTTCGACAAAATTCGACTTTGGTTCCGGTGCAATGACGATTTGTCGATGTAAACGCATCGGAAATGTGTTTTTTCGTAAAAAACTGACATTTTTGTCAAATCAGCGTTTTTGACCCTCGGACATCGAGATTTCGAGAATCAAGGACGACAATCGACCATTTCACGATTTAGCTAAACTTCGACTTTGGTTCCGGTGCAATGACGATTTGTCGATGTGAACGCATCGGAAATGTGTTTTTTCGTAAAAAACTGACATTTTTGTCAAATCAGCGTTTTTGACCCTCGGACATCGATATTTCGAGGATCAAGGACGACAATCGACCATTTCACGATTTCGACAAACTTCGACTTTGGTTCCGATGCAATGACGATTTGTCGATGTAAACGCATCGGAAATGTGTTTTTTCGTAAAAAACTGACATTTTTGTCAAATCAGCGTTTTTGACCCTCGGACATCGAGATTTCGAGAATCAACGACGACAAATGACCATTTCACGATTTCGACAAACTTCGACTTTGGTTCCGATGCAATGACGATTTGTCGATGTAAACGCATCGGAAATGTGTTTTTTCGTAAAAATCTGAGATTTTGTCAAAACAGCGTTTTTGACCGTCGGACATCGAGATTTCGAGGATCAACGACGACAATCGACCATTTCACGATTTTGCCAAAATTTGACTTAGTTTCCGGTGCAATGATGATTTGTCGTTGTAAACGCATCGGAAATGTGTTTTTTCGTAAAAATCTGACATTTTTGTCAAATCAGCGTTTTTGAACCTCGGACATCGAGATTTCGAGAATCAACGACGACAAATGACCATTTCACGATTTCGACAAAATTCGACTTTGGTTCCGATGCAATGACGATTTGTCGATGTAAACGCATCGGAAATGTGTTTTTTTCGTAAAAATCTGAGATTTTGTCAAATCGACGTTTTTGACCCTCGGAAATCGATATTTCGAGAATCAACGACGACAAATGACCATTTCACGATTTCGACAAAATTCGACTTTGGTTCCGATGCAATGACGATTTGTCGATGTAAACGCATCGGAAATGTGTTTTTTTCGTAAAAATCTGAGATTTTGTCAAATCGACGTTTTTGACCCTCGGAAATCGATATTTCGAGAATCAACGACGACAAATGACCATTTCACGATTTCGACAAAATTCGACTTTGGTTCCGGTGCAATGACGATTTGTCGATGTAAACGCATCGGAAATGTGTTTTTTCGTAAAAACTGACATTTTTGTCAAATCAGCGTTTTTGACCCTCGGACATCGAGATTTCGAGAATCAACGACGACAAATGACCATTTCACGATTTCGACAAAATTCGACTTTGGTTCCGATGCAATGACGATTTGTCGATGTAAACGCATCGGAAATGTGTTTTTTCGTAAAAATCTGAGATTTTGTCAAAACAGCGTTTTTGACCGTCGGACATCGAGATTTCTCGGATCAACGACGACAATCGACCATTTCACGATTTTGCCAAAATTTGACTTAGTTTCCGGTGCAATGATGATTTGTCGTTGTAAACGCATCGGAAATGTGTTTTTTCGTAAAAATCTGACATTTTTGTCAAATCAGCGTTTTTGACCCTCGGACATCGAGATTTCGAGAATCAACGACGACAAATGACCATTTCACGATTTCGACAAAATTCGACTTTGGTTCCGATGCAATGACGATTTGTCGATGTAAACGCATCGGAAATGTGTTTTTTTCGTAAAAATCTGAGATTTTGTCAAATCGAAGTTTTTGACTCTC
The DNA here is from genome assembly GCA_963971235.1 of Cryptus armator. Taxonomy (NCBI): domain Eukaryota; kingdom Metazoa; phylum Arthropoda; class Insecta; order Hymenoptera; family Ichneumonidae; genus Cryptus; species Cryptus armator. The sequence continues at coordinate 7,353,138 of OZ020241.1, forward strand.
GGAAATCGAGATTTCGAGAATCAACGACGACAAACGACCATTTCACGATTTCGACAAAATTCGACTTTGGTTCCGATGCAATGACGATTTGTCGATGTAAACGCATCGGAAATGTGTTTTTTTCGTAAAAATCTGAGATTTTGTCAAATCGACGTTTTTGACCCTCGGAAATCGATATTTCGATGCAATGACGATTTGTCGATGTAAACGCATCGGAAATGTGTTTTTTTCGTAAAAATCTGAGATTTTGTCAAATCGACGTTTTTGACCCTCGGAAATCGATATTTCGAGAATCAACGACGACAAATGACCATTTCACGATTTCGACAAAATTCGACTTTGGTTCCGATGCAATGACGATTTGTCGATGTAAACGCATCGGAAATGTGTTTTTTTCGTAAAAATCTGAGATTTTGTCAAATCGACGTTTTTGACTCTCGGAAATCGAGATTTCGAGAATCAACGACGACAAACGACCATTTCACGATTTCGACAAAATTCGACTTTGGTTCCGATGCAATGACGATTTGTCGATGTAAACGCATCGGAAATGTGTTTTTTTCGTAAAAATCTGAGATTTTGTCAAATCGACGTTTTTGACCCTCGGAAATCGATATTTCGATGCAATGACGATTTGTCGATGTAAACGCATCGGAAATGTGTTTTTTCGTAAAAATCTGAGATTTTGTCAAAACAGCGTTTTTGACCGTCGGACATCGAGATTTCTCGGATCAACGACGACAATCGACCATTTCACGATTTTGCCAAAATTTGACTTAGTTTCCGGTGCAATGATGATTTGTCGTTGTAAACGCATCGGAAATGTGTTTTTTCGTAAAAATCTGACATTTTTGTCAAATCAGCGTTTTTGACCCTCGGACATCGAGATTTCGAGAATCAACGACGACAAATGACCATTTCACGATTTCGACAAAATTCGACTTTGGTTCCGATGCAATGACGATTTGTCGATGTAAACGCATCGGAAATGTGTTTTTTTCGTAAAAATCTGAGATTTTGTCAAATCGAAGTTTTTGACTCTCGGAAATCGAGATTTCGAGAATCAACGACGACAAACGACCATTTCACGATTTCGACAAAATTCGACTTTGGTTCCGATGCAATGACGATTTGTCGATGTAAACGCATCGGAAATGTGTTTTTTTCGTAAAAATCTGAGATTTTGTCAAATCGACGTTTTTGACCCTCGGAAATCGATATTTCGATGCAATGACGATTTGTCGATGTAAACGCATCGGAAATGTGTTTTTTTCGTAAAAATCTGAGATTTTGTCAAATCGACGTTTTTGACCCTCGGAAATCGATATTTCGAGAATCAACGACGACAAATGACCATTTCACGATTTCGACAAAATTCGACTTTGGTTCCGATGCAATGACGATTTGTCGATGTAAACGCATCGGAAATGTGTTTTTTTCGTAAAAATCTGAGATTTTGTCAAATCGACGTTTTTGACCCTCGGAAATCGATATTTCGAGAATCAACGACGACAAATGACCATTTCACGATTTCGACAAAATTCGACTTTGGTTCCGATGCAATGACGATTTGTCGATGTAAACGCATCGGAAATGTGTTTTTTTCGTAAAAATCTGAGATTTTGTCAAATCGACGTTTTTGACCCTCGGAAATCGAGATTTCGAGAATCAACGACGACAAACGACGATTTCACGATTTCGACAAAATTCGACTTTGGTTCCGATGCAATGACGATTTGTCGATGTAAACGCATCGGAAATGTGTTTTTTTCGTAAAAATCTGAGATTTTGTCAAATCGACGTTTTTGACCCTCGGAAATCGATATTTCGAGAATCAACGACGACAAATGACCATTTCACGATTTCGACAAAATTCGACTTTGGTTCCGATGCAATGACGATTTGTCGATGTAAACGCATCGGAAATGTGTTTTTTTCGTAAAAATCTGAGATTTTGTCAAATCGAAGTTTTTGACCCTCGGAAATCGATATTTCGAGAATCAACGGCGACAAACGACCATTTCACGATTTTGCCAAAATTTGACTTAGTTTCCGGTGCAATGATGATTTGTCGTTGTAAACGCATCGGAAATGTGTTTTTTCGTAAAAATCTGACATTTTTGTCAAATCAGCGTTTTTGACCCTCGGACATCGAGATTTCGAGAATCAACGACGACAAATGACCATTTCACGATTTCGACAAAATTCGACTTTGGTTCCGATGCAATGACGATTTGTCGATGTAAACGCATCGGAAATGTGTTTTTTTCGTAAAAATCTGAGATTTTGTCAAATCGACGTTTTTGACCCTCGGAAATCGATATTTCGAGAATCAACGACGACAAATGACCATTTCACGATTTCGACAAAATTCGACTTTGGTTCCGATGCAATGACGATTTGTCGATGTAAACGCATCGGAAATGTGTTTTTTTCGTAAAAATCTGAGATTTTGTCAAATCGACGTTTTTGACCCTCGGAAATCGAGATTTCGAGAATCAACGACGACAAACGACGATTTCACGATTTCGACAAAATTCGACTTTGGTTCCGATGCAATGACGATTTGTCGATGTAAACGCATCGGAAATGTGTTTTTTCGAAAAAAAACTGACATTTTCGTCAAATCAGCGTTTTTGACCCTCGGACATCGAGATTTCGAGAATCAACGACGACAAACGACAATTTCACGATTTCGACAAAATTCGACTTCGGTTCCGATGCAATGACGATTTGTCGTTGTATACGCATCGGAAATGTGTTTTTTCGTAAAAATCTGAGATTTTGTCAAATCGACGTTTTTGACCCTCGGAAATCGATATTTCGAGAATCAACGACGACAAACGACCATTTCACGATTTCGCGGAAATTCGACTTTGGTTCCGATGCAATGACGATTTGTCGTTGTAAACGCATTGGAAATGTGTTTTTTTCGTAAAAATCTGACGTTTTTGTCAAATCGACGTTTTTGACCCTCGGAAATCGAGATTTCGAGAATCAACGGCGACAAACGACGATTTCACGATTTCGACAAAATTCCACTTTGGTTCCGATGCAATGACGATTTGTCGATGTAAACGCATCGGAAATGTGTTTTTTTCGTAAAAATCTGAGATTTTGTCAAATCGACGTTTTGACCCTCGGAAATCGATATTTCGAGAATCAACGACGACAAATGACCATTTCACGATTTCGACAAAATTCGACTTTGGTTCCGATGCAATGACGATTTGTCGATGTAAACGCATCGGAAATGTGTTTTTTTCGTAAAAATCTGAGATTTTGTCAAATCGACGTTTTTGACCCTCGGAAATCGATATTTCGAGAATCAACGACGACAAATGACCATTTCACGATTTCGACAAAATTCGACTTTGGTTCCGATGCAATGACGATTTGTCGATGTAAACGCATCGGAAATGTGTTTTTTTCGTAAAAATCTGAGATTTTGTCAAAACGACGTTTTTGACCCTCGGAAATCGAGATTTCGAGAATCAACGACGACAAACGACGATTTCACGATTTCGACAAAATTCGACTTTGGTTCCGATGCAATGACGATTTGTCGATGTAAACGCATCGGAAATGTGTTTTTTTCGTAAAAATCTGAGATTTTGTCAAATCGACGTTTTTGACCCTCGGAAATCGATATTTCGAGAATCAACGACGACAAATGACCATTTCACGATTTCGACAAAATTCGACTTTGGTTCCGGTGCAATGACGATTTGTCGATGTAAACGCATCGGAAATGTGTTTTTTCGTAAAAAACTGACATTTTTGTCAAATCAGCGTTTTTGACCCTCGGACATCGAGATTTCGAGAATCAAGGACGACAATCGACCATTTCACGATTTAGCTAAACTTCGACTTTGGTTCCGGTGCAATGACGATTTGTCGATGTGAACGCATCGGAAATGTGTTTTTTCGTAAAAAACTGACATTTTTGTCAAATCGACGTTTTTGACCCTCGGAAATCGAGATTTCGAGAATCAACGGCGACAAACGACGAATTCACGATTTCGCGGAAATTCGACTTTGGTTCCGATGCAATGACGATTTGTCGTTGTAAACGCATTGGAAATGTGTTTTTTTCGTAAAAATCTGACGTTTTTGTCAAACCGACGTTTTTGACCCTCGGAAATCGATATTTCGAGAATCAACGACGACAAATGACCATTTCACGATTTCGACAAAATTCGACTTTGGTTCCGGTGCAATGACGATTTGTCGATGTAAACGCACCGGAAATGTGTTTTTTCGTAAAAAACTGACATTTTTGTCAAATCAGCGTTTTTGACCCTCGGACATCGAGATTTCGAGAATCAACGACGACAAATGACCATTTCACGATTTCGACAAAGTTCGACTTTGGTTCCGATGCAATGACGATTTGTCGATGTAAACGCATCGGAAATGTGTTTTTTCGTAAAAATCTGAGATTTTGTCAAAACAGCGTTTTTGACCGTCGGACATCGAGATTTCGAGGATCAACGACGACAATCGACCATTTCACGATTTTGCCAAAATTTGACTTAGTTTCCGGTGCAATGATGATTTGTCGTTGTAAACGCATCGGAAATGTGTTTTTTCGTAAAAATCTGACATTTTTGTCAAATCAGCGTTTTTGACCCTCGGACATCGAGATTTCGAGAATCAACGACGACAAATGACCATTTCACGATTTCGACAAAATTCGACTTTGGTTCCGATGCAATGACGATTTGTCGATGTAAACGCATCGGAAATGTGTTTTTTTCGTAAAAATCTGAGATTTTGTCAAATCGACGTTTTTGACCCTCGGAAATCGATATTTCGAGAATCAACGACGACAAATGACCATTTCACGATTTCGACAAAATTCGACTTTGGTTCCGATGCAATGACGATTTGTCGATGTAAACGCATCGGAAATGTGTTTTTTTCGTAAAAATCTGAGATTTTGTCAAATCGAAGTTTTTGACCCTCGGAAATCGATATTTCGAGAATCAACGGCGACAAACGACCATTTCACGATTTTGCCAAAATTTGACTTAGTTTCCGGTGCAATGATGATTTGTCGTTGTAAACGCATCGGAAATGTGTTTTTTCGTAAAAATCTGACATTTTTGTCAAATCAGCGTTTTTGACCCTCGGACATCGAGATTTCGAGAATCAACGACGACAAATGACCATTTCACGATTTCGACAAAATTCGACTTTGGTTCCGATGCAATGACGATTTGTCGATGTAAACGCATCGGAAATGTGTTTTTTTCGTAAAAATCTGAGATTTTGTCAAATCGACGTTTTTGACCCTCGGAAATCGATATTTCGAGAATCAACGACGACAAATGACCATTTCACGATTTCGACAAAATTCGACTTTGGTTCCGATGCAATGACGATTTGTCGATGTAAACGCATCGGAAATGTGTTTTTTTCGTAAAAATCTGAGATTTTGTCAAATCGACGTTTTTGACCCTCGGAAATCGAGATTTCGAGAATCAACGACGACAAACGACGATTTCACGATTTCGACAAAATTCGACTTTGGTTCCGATGCAATGACGATTTGTCGATGTAAACGCATCGGAAATGTGTTTTTTTCGTAAAAATCTGAGATTTTGTCAAATCGACGTTTTTGACCCTCGGAAATCGATATTTCGAGAATCAACGACGACAAATGACCATTTCACGATTTCGACAAAATTCGACTTTGGTTCCGATGCAATGACGATTTGTCGATGTAAACGCATCGGAAATGTGTTTTTTTCGTAAAAATCTGAGATTTTGTCAAATCGACGTTTTTGACCCTCGGAAATCGATATTTCGAGAATCAACGACGACAAATGACCATTTCACGATTTCGACAAAATTCGACTTTGGTTCCGATGCAATGACGATTTGTCGATGTAAACGCATCGGAAATGTGTTTTTTTCGTAAAAATCTGAGATTTTGTCAAAACGACGTTTTTGACCCTCGGAAATCGAGATTTCGAGAATCAACGACGACAAACGACGATTTCACGATTTCGACAAAATTCGACTTTTTTTTTTTTTTTTTTTTTTTTTTTTTTTTTTTTTTTTTTTTTTTTTTTTTTACGGCAGCGACTGCTATGGTCATTAGCCATTTACTCTCTTATTCATGCGTTATTTCAATTATTCTATATCTTATCACTTAACTTCGCCAGCTTACAAAATTCCAGTATTTTTGTTATGCTTGAAAAATCATTATTTAAGGCTGTACCAATATTACCAGATATGCGTAATTTCCTTCGTATTTCTTTGTACTGTATGCATTCCGTAATTATATGCTCTACGGTTACTTCTTTGTTACATGTCAGACATTTCGGATTATCTTCTTTTCTAAATATATGACTATGTGTGAGCTTGGTGTGACCTATTCTAAGTCTCGTGATTATTACGGTATCTCTTCTAGTCAATGTCCGCGGCATTACCCATGCATGTAATTCCGGTTTTATATATCTTAGTTTCGATGCCTTACTTTGCCATGATTTCTGCCATTCCTTGATTAATGTATTTGTTACTTTCACTTTGATATCTTCCTTTCTTATTTTATTATTGTTTATTATTTCATTTTTCGTTGCCTCTTTAGCAGCTTTGTCTGCTGTTTCATTTCCGAGTATCCCACAGTGACCTGGTATCCATAGAAATGTGACTTGTTTTCCGAGTCTTTGTGCTTGCCATCGCATTTGGTTTATTTCTTGTACTAGTCCATCATTCGTATTTGTATTATACATTGCTTCCAATGTAGACCGGTTATCAGAACAGACTATAAACTGTTCTCGAGGTGTTTTGATCAAGTATTTCATTGCCTGTGCGATCGCAAACATTTCGGCCGTATATATTGTTGCTGAGTCAGCCAATCTCCATTTCATCGTCGTCGTTTGTGTGACTACTGAACACCCCAGCCTACCGTTGATTTCCGAACCATCAGTATAGATTTTTTCGGCATTCTGATATTCATTCAGTAGAGCGAGAAATTCTGCTTTGTATACTGCGCCGCAAGTGTTTTCTTTCTTATGAGCGCATAAATCTCTTCTGAAATCTATGGCGGGTATTGTCCACGGTGCTACTTTACTGTAATCTTCTTCATAAATATCCTCAAAAGAAAAGCCTGTTATATTTTCCAGATTTCGCAGTCTACAAGCTATGGTGTTGTTGTTCCTTTCACTATTATTTGCGCTTTCAGTTGGAAAGAGTATGCTATGATTTCTGTGGGTTGGTGTGGCCCAGATGTTAGTGGCATAGTTTAATAATAATTTATTTCTCCGTATGTTTAATGGTGCTATATTAGCATCGCATAATATACTAGCGGAAGGACTTGTATGGTAGGCACCTGTGGCGATTCGTAATCCTTGATGATGTATACTGTTTAATTTGTTCAGTGCTGTTTTTTTTGCAGTTCCATATACGATACTCCCGTAATCAATTTGCGAAAGAATCATTGTTCTATAAACTGTCATGAGTATATCACGATCACTCCCCCATGTGATGTTGCCCAAACATTTAATGATATTCATTCTTTTACTGCATCTTATTTTCAATGCTTCGATGTGATCTTTCCACGATAGCCTTACATCAAAGTCAAGACCTAGAAACCTAATTTTGTCAACCACTGCAATTTTTTCTCCGTTTAATTTAAGAATAGGTTTCTGTTGCAGGGTTCGTTTTCTATGAAAGTCCATGCATCTAGTTTTGTTAGTAGAGAACTTAAAGCCACATTCTTCGGCGTTCTTTACGATACGATTAATGGATTCCTGTATGTCCCTTTTAATAAATGTCATGAATTTGCCTGACTGGAAAATAATTAAGTCGTCAACGTATAAGCAAGCATGTACAGATGGTAATATGTTATTAGATATGCGATTAATGGCAATGATAAATAGCGTAACACTGATTGGTGAACCTTGTGGGACGCCATTCTCTTGAATTCTTTGCGAAGAGAAACAGTTGCCTACTCGTACTCGGAATCTTCGTTGTCTCAAAAAACTTTGTACGATAATAGCTAAATTTCCTTTGAGACCCCATCGGTACAATTCTTGAAGTATTCCGTGTCTCCAGGTCGTGTCGAAAGCTTTTTCGACATCGAAGAATATTGTTACTAAATGTTCACTTTTGAGAAAAGCTTTTTGAATGAAGTCTTGAAGATATAAAAGATTATCGGTGGTTGAATGGTGTTTTCGAAAACCTGTCTGATAGCAGGACAACAATTTATTTGTTTCGAGGTACCACATAAGCCTGCTATTTACCATTCGTTCGAAAAGTTTACTTAAACAACATGTGAGCGAAATTGGCCGATAGTTCGTCAGTTCATGTTTCGTTTTAAGATCCTTGGCAATAGGAATAATTATCGCTTCGCGCCATTGGTCTGGGTATTCTCCAGTATTCCATATTTTGTTGTATAGTTTCAATAGCTTACACTTTGCAGATATTGGCAATTCTTGTAGCATTTGCGTTGAGATGGAATCTGCTCCTGGAGCAGTCCTTTTCAAATACAATAGCGATGAAGTAAGTTCATTGAAAGTAAACGGTAGATTATAGTCGAGATCTTCATTAGTTTCAAATTTTATTTTTGCTTCCATCTGTTTTTTTCGATGTTGAAATGTTTTCGTATAGTTTGCTGTCGAGCTTATCATATAGAAATGCGCCGCAAATTTTTCGGCAATTTCTGCGTGATCAGTTACCACATCATTATTAATTTGAAGATACGGAATATTATATCCCTTGTAGTGACCAGAAATTGTTCTTATTTTTCGCCACATCTCACCAGGTTCAGTGTCCTTTGTAATCGTAGAAGTGTACTCTTGCCAAGACTTCTTTTTCGCCAGGGTTATTACCTTTTTGGCATTTGCACGTAGTTTTTTGAATTCTATTAAATTAATTTGATTCGGTTCTCTTTTGAATTTTTGTAAAGCTCGTTTTTTATTTCGTATAGCATTTGACACTGCCTCACACCACCATGGTACGAGTTTTTTTCTGTTAGAATGTCCGTTGAAACGGGGGATACTGCTTTGTGCAGCGTTTAGTATTGCATTCGTGAACGTCGCAGTCATTGTTGGGACGTCGGCGTCATCATCATCACTATCGTCATACATTTCGGATTCTTTTTTAAATTTCTTCCAGTCAGCACGTTTCAACATCCATTTTGGATTATGATTCTCAGCTCGAATTGAGTCATCGCTGCTTATAAGTATTGGATAATGATCACTCCCGTGGAGATCATCTAAAGGACGCCAATGATACCTTGAGGCTATCCGCGCAGAGCAAAAGGATAAGTCTATAGCTGAAAATGTGCCATATCTAGAGGAAAAATGGGTAGCATCTCCGTTGTTTAATAGAACAATATCGTTATTATTTTCGAAACGTTCTAATTTTCTGCCACAAGTATCCGTCATGCGTGAGCCCCATAATGAGTTATTCGCATTAAAGTCCCCAAGTAATAAAAATGGTGTTGGGAGTTGAGCTACTAAGTCTTGTAAGTCTTTTTCATTCCAGTTATTTTTTGGGAGGTATATTGTACAGATTGTTAGGTTCGATGGGACGATAAGACGTATAGCGATTGCTTGTAATTGTGTACAGAGCGGTATTTCACACGAAGGATATTCTTTTCGACAAAGGATAGCCACACCACCTTTAGCAATAGTAGTACTATCACAATCAGCTCGGTAGATTTCGTACGAACGTAATGAAAAATTTATATTTTTCCGAAGTCGCGTTTCCTGAAGACAGATAACATATGGTCTATGATTGTTTATAAGTAGTTGAATTTCCGCTATTTTGGGAATTGCGCCATTACAATTCCATTGAATTATGCTAGGCATATTGAGATCTATTTTTCCTTAGAAGTAGAACTACGATTGGCTGTTACCCGAATTGTAGTTTTCGCTGCGACAGAATCATAAATGGGTTCATCTTCCATATCAGCATCTGGAGCGTCAGGATCAACAACATTAGATGAGTTTTCTGTTTGCGCATTAAACGCCGACTGTTTTTTTCGAGGAGGACGTTCACTTGAATCAGAGCTTACTTTATTCGTCAAGTCCTCATGATCTGATGTCGCAGGAGAAACCGTACAGGAGGATTGTTTTTTGTTGCGTTTTAACGGTTTGAACTTTTGTCTATCAGTGTTTCTAAACCAGGAAAGAACACCCGATGGATCGTGGCCAACGCGAGATTGTCGTTTTGGGATTGCGTTCTGACGAGATTTTGAAGCATGACGCAGAACAGAGGTCGGCGTCATTGACAAACTTTGGGTTGGTTTATCTGAAACTTGTTCGTTTGAGTGCAATTGTTTCTCTGTTTGATTGTCAGGATTATCCTGTCGTAAAATGCGCAGAAGTTCTGGAATTAAAGACATAGCTAACGTGTGAATGTCTTTTGGACTTTGCGTCTGACTTGAACTGGAAGCGACACGAGCATAAGATTTCGGTGTACTTCTTCTTTGTTCTAAGAACTTTCGTCGAGCTTCTGGATAAGTCAGTTTTTCGGTTACTCTAAGTGTCTGAATTGCAACTTCGTCAATGTACACTGGACAATTCTTATCTCGGGCGGAGTGAGCTTCGCCACAGTTTACGCATTCCAATATTTGGCATTTGCTGCCTTCGTGTTTTTCTTGCCCGCAAATACACACGGGATCCTTTTGACAGCCTTCTGCAGTGTGTCCGAACATCTGGCATTGGAAACAGCGAAGGGGCGGAGGAATGTACAATCGAACGTTCAATGAATGAAATCCGACCTTGACCTTATTTGGTATTTCCGGAGTATTAAAAGTCAAAATGCACGTTGCGGAATCTTCAGGTTCTCCATTTCGTCTTGTCTTCAATCTTTTTACGTTGATAACGCCTTGAGAGCTCATATTCTCGACAATTTCTTCGATAGAGCAATTTAAGAGATCTCGGCAGGTGATCACACCTCTGCTAGTGTTTAGTGAACCGTGGGAGGAAACTTCGACGGGGGTGTCGAGGAAACTCTTCATTCCCATGAGTTTAGACGATTGAGTGGCATTGGCGACTTCGACTAATAATCCGTCCTTAGTTTTTCGCGCAGTGACAACAGTTCCAAGTTGTGCTGTCATGCTTTTCTCGATTTTAAACGGACTAGTATTCGTAAATGTACCGCTTGTTGGCTTTATCATGATGTATCGTATGAATGTATTTTTTTTCGTTCCAAAGCTTGTCATATCTAATTTTTGATAATTTTCTTTCCTTCTAGATCCCATTTTTGATGAGGTGGGTGCCTCGAGGTTTTGTGTGTTATGAAGATGTGTAGTCATTTTGGTCCCACGAGTAAGCAAGGAAATAACAGGTCGACCGCAGGAGAGCCTGCTTGCTGCGGTAAGGCATTAGATTATAACTGAAGGGCGCCAGGTATTCAGAGATCACCGTTTGCGACTCACTAACGCAGAGTCATGCATCTTATGGACACGGTTGAGCACATCACAAGATTGCGGTTTTTTAAGCGAGGTTATCTCCTCGTTGGACTGCCTTAGTCTGGCCCTTCACTGCCAACCAATCCAGCATGGGTAACCCTGCCAGGAGCCGAAGCCCCCGCTGGCATAGCTTGGCAGATCATGAGGACACACAAGCCCCTCCACCACGGCAAGGTGGCAGTCCCGCGGAGGGGAAATTCGACTTTGGTTCCGATGCAATGACGATTTGTCGATGTAAACGCATCGGAAATGTGTTTTTTTCGTAAAAATCTGAGATTTTGTCAAATCGACGTTTTTGACCCTCGGAAATCGATATTTCGAGAATCAACGACGACAAATGACCATTTCACGATTTCGACAAAATTCGACTTTGGTTCCGGTGCAATGACGATTTGTCGATGTAAACGCATCGGAAATGTGTTTTTTCGTAAAAAACTGACATTTTTGTCAAATCAGCGTTTTTGACCCTCGGACATCGAGATTTCGAGAATCAACGACGACAAATGACCATTTCACGATTTCGACAAACTTCGACTTTGGTTCCGATGCAATGACGATTTGTCGATGTAAACGCATCGGAAATGTGTTTTTTCGTAAAAATCTGAGATTTTGTCAAAACAGCGTTTTTGACCGTCGGACATCGAGATTTCGAGGATCAACGACGACAATCGACCATTTCACGATTTTGCCAAAATTTGACTTAGTTTCCGGTGCAATGATGATTTGTCGTTGTAAACGCATCGGAAATGTGTTTTTTCGTAAAAATCTGACATTTTTGTCAAATCAGCGTTTTTGACCCTCGGACATCGAGATTTCGAGAATCAACGACGACAAATGACCATTTCACGATTTCGACAAAATTCGACTTTGGTTCCGATGCAATGACGATTTGTCGATGTAAACGCATCGGAAATGTGTTTTTTTCGTAAAAATCTGAGATTTTGTCAAATCGACGTTTTTGACCCTCGGAAATCGATATTTCGATGCAATGACGATTTGTCGATGTAAACGCATCGGAAATGTGTTTTTTTCGTAAAAATCTGAGATTTTGTCAAATCGACGTTTTTGACCCTCGGAAATCGATATTTCGAGAATCAACGACGACAAATGACCATTTCACGATTTCGACAAAATTCGACTTTGGTTCCGATGCAATGACGATTTGTCGATGTAAACGCATCGGAAATGTGTTTTTTTCGTAAAAATCTGAGATTTTGTCAAATCGACGTTTTTGACCCTCGGAAATCGATATTTCGAGAATCAACGACGACAAATGACCATTTCACGATTTCGACAAAATTCGACTTTGGTTCCGATGCAATGACGATTTGTCGATGTAAACGCATCGGAAATGTGTTTTTTTCGTAAAAATCTGAGATTTTGTCAAATCGACGTTTTTGACCCTCGGAAATCGAGATTTCGAGAATCAACGACGACAAACGACGATTTCACGATTTCGACAAAATTCGACTTTGGTTCCGATGCAATGACGATTTGTCGATGTAAACGCATCGGAAATGTGTTTTTTTCGTAAAAATCTGAGATTTTGTCAAATCGACGTTTTTGACCCTCGGAAATCGATATTTCGAGAATCAACGACGACAAATGACCATTTCACGATTTCGACAAAATTCGACTTTGGTTCCGATGCAATGACGATTTGTCGATGTAAACGCATCGGAAATGTGTTTTTTTCGTAAAAATCTGAGATTTTGTCAAATCGAAGTTTTTGACCCTCGGAAATCGATATTTCGAGAATCAACGGCGACAAACGACCATTTCACGATTTTGCCAAAATTTGACTTAGTTTCCGGTGCAATGATGATTTGTCGTTGTAAACGCATCGGAAATGTGTTTTTTCGTAAAAATCTGACATTTTTGTCAAATCAGCGTTTTTGACCCTCGGACATCGAGATTTCGAGAATCAACGACGACAAATGACCATTTCACGATTTCGACAAAATTCGACTTTGGTTCCGATGCAATGACGATTTGTCGATGTAAACGCATCGGAAATGTGTTTTTTTCGTAAAAATCTGAGATTTTGTCAAATCGACGTTTTTGACCCTCGGAAATCGATATTTCGAGAATCAACGACGACAAATGACCATTTCACGATTTCGACAAAATTCGACTTTGGTTCCGATGCAATGACGATTTGTCGATGTAAACGCATCGGAAATGTGTTTTTTTCGTAAAAATCTGAGATTTTGTCAAATCGACGTTTTTGACCCTCGGAAATCGAGATTTCGAGAATCAACGACGACAAACGACGATTTCACGATTTCGACAAAATTCGACTTTGGTTCCGATGCAATGACGATTTGTCGATGTAAACGCATCGGAAATGTGTTTTTTTCGTAAAAATCTGAGATTTTGTCAAATCGACGTTTTTGACCCTCGGAAATCGATATTTCGAGAATCAACGACGACAAATGACCATTTCACGATTTCGACAAAATTCGACTTTGGTTCCGATGCAATGACGATTTGTCGATGTAAACGCATCGGAAATGTGTTTTTTTCGTAAAAATCTGAGATTTTGTCAAATCGACGTTTTTGACCCTCGGAAATCGATATTTCGAGAATCAACGACGACAAATGACCATTTCACGATTTCGACAAAATTCGACTTTGGTTCCGATGCAATGACGATTTGTCGATGTAAACGCATCGGAAATGTGTTTTTTTCGTAAAAATCTGAGATTTTGTCAAAACGACGTTTTTGACCCTCGGAAATCGAGATTTCGAGAATCAACGACGACAAACGACGATTTCACGATTTCGACAAAATTCGACTTTGGTTCCGATGCAATGACGATTTGTCGATGTAAACGCATCGGAAATGTGTTTTTTTCGTAAAAATCTGAGATTTTGTCAAATCGACGTTTTTGACCCTCGGAAATCGATATTTCGAGAATCAACGACGACAAATGACCATTTCACGATTTCGACAAAATTCGACTTTGGTTCCGGTGCAATGACGATTTGTCGATGTAAACGCATCGGAAATGTGTTTTTTCGTAAAAAACTGACATTTTTGTCAAATCAGCGTTTTTGACCCTCGGACATCGAGATTTCGAGAATCAACGACGACAAATGACCATTTCACGATTTCGACAAACTTCGACTTTGGTTCCGATGCAATGACGATTTGTCGATGTAAACGCATCGGAAATGTGTTTTTTCGTAAAAATCTGAGATTTTGTCAAAACAGCGTTTTTGACCGTCGGACATCGAGATTTCGAGGATCAACGACGACAATCGACCATTTCACGATTTTGCCAAAATTTGACTTAGTTTCCGGTGCAATGATGATTTGTCGTTGTAAACGCATCGGAAATGTGTTTTTTCGTAAAAATCTGACATTTTTGTCAAATCAGCGTTTTTGACCCTCGGACATCGAGATTTCGAGAATCAACGACGACAAATGACCATTTCACGATTTCGACAAAATTCGACTTTGGTTCCGATGCAATGACGATTTGTCGATGTAAACGCATCGGAAATGTGTTTTTTTCGTAAAAATCTGAGATTTTGTCAAATCGAAGTTTTTGACTCTCGGAAATCGAGATTTCGAGAATCAACGACGACAAACGACCATTTCACGATTTCGACAAAATTCGACTTTGGTTCCGATGCAATGACGATTTGTCGATGTAAACGCATCGGAAATGTGTTTTTTTCGTAAAAATCTGAGATTTTGTCAAATCGACGTTTTTGACCCTCGGAAATCGATATTTCGATGCAATGACGATTTGTCGATGTAAACGCATCGGAAATGTGTTTTTTTCGTAAAAATCTGAGATTTTGTCAAATCGACGTTTTTGACCCTCGGAAATCGATATTTCGAGAATCAACGACGACAAATGACCATTTCACGATTTCGACAAAATTCGACTTTGGTTCCGATGCAATGACGATTTGTCGATGTAAACGCATCGGAAATGTGTTTTTTTCGTAAAAATCTGAGATTTTGTCAAATCGACGTTTTTGACCCTCGGAAATCGATATTTCGAGAATCAACGACGACAAATGACCATTTCACGATTTCGACAAAATTCGACTTTGGTTCCGATGCAATGACGATTTGTCGATGTAAACGCATCGGAAATGTGTTTTTTTCGTAAAAATCTGAGATTTTGTCAAATCGACGTTTATGACCCTCGGAAATCGAGATTTCGAGAATCAACGACGACAAACGACGATTTCACGATTTCGACAAAATACGACTTTGGTTCCGATGCAATGACGATTTGTCGATGTAAACGCATCGGAAATGTGTTTTTTTCGTAAAAATCTGAGATTTTGTCAAATCGACGTTTTTGACCCTCGGAAATCGATATTTCGAAAATCAACGACGACAAATGACCATTTCACGATTTCGACAAAATTCGACTTTGGTTCCGATGCAATGACGATTTGTCGATGTAAACGCATCGGAAATGTGTTTTTTTCGTAAAAATCTGAGATTTTGTCAAATCGAAGTTTTTGACCCTCGGAAATCGATATTTCGAGAATCAACGGCGACAAACGACCATTTCACGATTTTGCCAAAATTTGACTTAGTTTCCGGTGCAATGATGATTTGTCGTTGTAAACGCATCGGAAATGTGTTTTTTCGTAAAAATCTGACATTTTTGTCAAATCAGCGTTTTTGACCCTCGGACATCGAGATTTCGAGAATCAACGACGACAAACGACGATTTCACGATTTCGACAAAATTCGACTTCGGTTCCGATGCAATGACGATTTGTCGATGTAAACGCATCGGAAATGTGTTTTTTCGTAAAAAACTGACATTTTTGTCAAATCAGCGTTTTTGACCCTCGGACATCGAGATTTCGAGAATCAACGACGACAAACGACGATTTCACGATTTCGACAAAATTCGACGTTGGTTCCGATGCAATGACGATTTGTCGATGTAAACGCATCGGAAATGTGTTTTTTTCGTAAAAATCTGAGATTTTGTCAAATCGACGTTTTGACCCTCGGAAATCGATATTTCGAGAATCAACGACGACAAATGACCATTTCACGATTTCGACAAAATTCGACTTTGGTTCCGATGCAATGACGATTTGTCGATGTAAACGCATCGGAAATGTGTTTTTTTCGTAAAAATCTGACGTTTTTGTCAAATCGACGTTTTTGACCCTCGGAAATCGAGATTTCGAGAATCAACGGCGACAAACGACGATTTCACGATTTCGCGGAAATTCGACTTTGGTTCCGATGCAATGACGATTTGTCGTTGTAAACGCATTGGAAATGTGTTTTTTTCGTAAAAATCTGACGTTTTTGTCAAATCGACGTTTTTGACCCTCGGAAATCGAGATTTCGAGAATCAACGGCGACAAACGACGATTTCACGATTTCGACAAAATTCGACTTTGGTTCCGATGCAATGACGATTTGTCGATGTAAACGCATCGGAAATGTGTTTTTTTCGTAAAAATCTGAGATTTTGTCAAATCGACGTTTTGACCCTCGGAAATCGATATTTCGAGAATCAAGGACGACAAATGACCATTTCACGATTTCGACAAAATTCGACTTTGGTTCCGATGCAATGACGATTTGTCGATGTAAACGCATCGGAAATGTGTTTTTTTCGTAAAAATCTGAGATTTTGTCAAATCGACGTTTTTGACCCTCGGAAATCGATATTTCGAGAATCAACGACGACAAATGACCATTTCACGATTTCGACAAAATTCGACTTTGGTTCCGATGCAATGACGATTTGTCGATGTAAACGCATCGGAAATGTGTTTTTTTCGTAAATATCTGAGATTTTGTCAAATCGACGTTTTTGACCCTCGGAAATCGAGATTTCGAGAATCAACGACGACAAACGACGATTTCACGATTTCGACAAAATTCGACTTTGGTTCCGATGCAATGACGATTTGTCGATGTAAACGCATCGGAAATGTGTTTTTTTCGTAAAAATCTGAGATTTTGTCAAATCGACGTTTTTGACCCTCGGAAATCGATATTTCGAGAATCAACGACGACAAATGACCATTTCACGATTTCGACAAAATTCGACTTTGGTTCCGGTGCAATGACGATTTGTCGATGTAAACGCATCGGAAATGTGTTTTTTCGTAAAAAACTGACATTTTTGTCAAATCAGCGTTTTTGACCCTCGGACATCGAGATTTCGAGAATCAACGACGACAAATGACCATTTCACGATTTCGACAAACTTCGACTTTGGTTCCGATGCAATGACGATTTGTCGATGTAAACGCATCGGAAATGTGTTTTTTCGTAAAAATCTGAGATTTTGTCAAAACAGCGTTTTTGACCGTCGGACATCGAGATTTCGAGGATCAACGACGACAATCGACCATTTCACGATTTTGCCAAAATTTGACTTAGTTTCCGGTGCAATGATGATTTGTCGTTGTAAACGCATCGGAAATGTGTTTTTTCGTAAAAATCTGACATTTTTGTCAAATCAGCGTTTTTGACCCTCGGACATCGAGATTTCGAGTATCAACGACGACAAATGACCATTTCACGATTTCGACAAAATTCGACTTTGGTTCCGATGCAATGACGATTTGTCGATGTAAACGCATCGGAAATGTGTTTTTTTCGTAAAAATCTGAGATTTTGTCAAATCGACGTTTTTGACCCTCGGAAATCGAGATTTCGAGAATCAACGACGACAAACGACGATTTCACGATTTCGACAAAATTCGACTTTGGTTCCGATGCAATGACGATTTGTCGATGTAAACGCATCGGAAATGTGTTTTTTTCGTAAAAATCTGAGATTTTGTCAAATCGACGTTTTTGACCCTCGGAAATCGATATTTCGAGAATCAACGACGACAAATGACCATTTCACGATTTCGACAAAATTCGACTTTGGTTCCGGTGCAATGACGATTTGTCGATGTAAACGCATCGGAAATGTGTTTTTTCGTAAAAAACTGACATTTTTGTCAAATCAGCGTTTTTGACCCTCGGACATCGAGATTTCGAGAATCAACGACGACAAATGACCATTTCACGATTTCGACAAACTTCGACTTTGGTTCCGATGCAATGACGATTTGTCGATGTAAACGCATCGGAAATGTGTTTTTTCGTAAAAATCTGAGATTTTGTCAAAACAGCGTTTTTGACCGTCGGACATCGAGATTTCGAGGATCAACGACGACAATCGACCATTTCACGATTTTGCCAAAATTTGACTTAGTTTCCGGTGCAATGATGATTTGTCGTTGTAAACGCATCGGAAATGTGTTTTTTCGTAAAAATCTCACATTTTTGTCAAATCAGCGTTTTTGACCCTCGGACATCGAGATTTCGAGAATCAACGACGACAAATGACCATTTCACGATTTCGACAAAATTCGACTTTGGTTCCGATGCAATGACGATTTGTCGATGTAAACGCATCGGAAATGTGTTTTTTTCGTAAAAATCTGAGATTTTGTCAAATCGACGTTTTTGACCCTCGGAAATCGATATTTCGAGAATCAACGACGACAAATGACCATTTCACGATTTCGACAAAATTCGACTTTGGTTCCGATGCAATGACGATTTGTCGATGTAAACGCATCGGAAATGTGTTTTTTTCGTAAAAATCTGAGATTTTGTCAAATCGACGTTTTTGACCCTCGGAAATCGATATTTCGAGAATCAACGACGACAAATGACCATTTCACGATTTCGACAAAATTCGACTTTGGTTCCGATGCAATGACGATTTGTCGATGTAAACGCATCGGAAATGTGTTTTTTTCGTAAAAATCTGAGATTTTGTCAAATCGACGTTTTGACCCTCGGAAATCGATATTTCGAGAATCAACGACGACAAATGACCATTTCACGATTTCGACAAAATTCGACTTTGGTTCCGATGCAATGACGATTTGTCGATGTAAACGCATCGGAAATGTGTTTTTTTCGTAAAAATCTGAGATTTTGTCAAATCGACGTTTTTGACCCTCGGAAATCGATATTTCGAGAATCAACGACGACAAATGACCATTTCACGATTTCGACAAAATTCGACTTTGGTTCCGGTGCAATGACGATTTGTCGATGTGAACGCATCGGAAATGTGTTTTTTCGTAAAAAACTGACATTTTTGTCAAATCAGCGTTTTTGACCCTCGGACATCGATATTTCGAGGATCAAGGACGACAATCGACCATTTCACGATTTCGACAAAATTCGACTTCGGTTCCGATGCAATGACGATTTGTCGATGTAAACGCATCGGAAATGTGTTTTTTCGTAAAAAACTGACATTTTCGTCAAATCAGCGTTTTTGACCCTCGGACATCGAGATTTCGAGAATCAACGACGACAAACGACGATTTCACGATTTCGACAAAATTCGACTTCGGTTCCGATGCAATGACGATTTGTCGTTGTATACGCATCGGAAATGTGTTTTTTTCGTAAAAATCTGAGATTTTGTCAAATCGACGTTTTTGACCCTCGGAAATCGATATTTCGAGAATCAACGACGACAAACGACCATTTCACGATTTCGACAAAATTCGACTTCGGTTCCGATGCAATGACGATTTGTCGATGTAAACGCATCGGAAATGTGTTTTTTCGTAAAAAACTGACATTTTTGTCAAATCAGCGTTTTTGACCCTCGGACATCGAGATTTCGAGAATCAACGACGACAAACGACGATTTCACGATTTCGACAAAATTCGACGTTGGTTCCGATGCAATGACGATTTGTCGATGTAAACGCATCGGAAATGTGTTTTTTTCGTAAAAATCTGAGATTTTGTCAAATCGACGTTTTGACCCTCGGAAATCGATATTTCGAGAATCAACGACGACAAATGACCATTTCACGATTTCGACAAAATTCGACTTTGGTTCCGATGCAATGACGATTTGTCGATGTAAACGCATCGGAAATGTGTTTTTTTCGTAAAAATCTGACGTTTTTGTCAAATCGACGTTTTTGACCCTCGGAAATCGAGATTTCGAGAATCAACGGCGACAAACGACGATTTCACGATTTCGCGGAAATTCGACTTTGGTTCCGATGCAATGACGATTTGTCGTTGTAAACGCATTGGAAATGTGTTTTTTTCGTAAAAATCTGACGTTTTTGTCAAATCGACGTTTTTGACCCTCGGAAATCGAGATTTCGAGAATCAACGGCGACAAACGACGATTTCACGATTTCGACAAAATTCGACTTTGGTTCCGATGCAATGACGATTTGTCGATGTAAACGCATCGGAAATGTGTTTTTTTCGTAAAAATCTGAGATTTTGTCAAATCGACGTTTTGACCCTCGGAAATCGATATTTCGAGAATCAACGACGACAAATGACCATTTCACGATTTCGACAAAATTCGACTTTGGTTCCGATGCAATGACGATTTGTCGATGTAAACGCATCGGAAATGTGTTTTTTTCGTAAAAATCTGAGATTTTGTCAAATCGACGTTTTTGACCCTCGGAAATCGATATTTCGAGAATCAACGACGACAAATGACCATTTCACGATTTCGACAAAATTCGACTTTGGTTCCGATGCAATGACGATTTGTCGATGTAAACGCATCGGAAATGTGTTTTTTTCGTAAATATCTGAGATTTTGTCAAATCGACGTTTTTGACCCTCGGAAATCGAGATTTCGAGAATCAACGACGACAAACGACGATTTCACGATTTCGACAAAATTCGACTTTGGTTCCGATGCAATGACGATTTGTCGATGTAAACGCATCGGAAATGTGTTTTTTTCGTAAAAATCTGAGATTTTGTCAAATCGACGTTTTTGACCCTCGGAAATCGATATTTCGAGAATCAACGACGACAAATGACCATTTCACGATTTCGACAAAATTCGACTTTGGTTCCGGTGCAATGACGATTTGTCGATGTAAACGCATCGGAAATGTGTTTTTTCGTAAAAAACTGACATTTTTGTCAAATCAGCGTTTTTGACCCTCGGACATCGAGATTTCGAGAATCAACGACGACAAATGACCATTTCACGATTTCGACAAACTTCGACTTTGGTTCCGATGCAATGACGATTTGTCGATGTAAACGCATCGGAAATGTGTTTTTTCGTAAAAATCTGAGATTTTGTCAAAACAGCGTTTTTGACCGTCGGACATCGAGATTTCGAGGATCAACGACGACAATCGACCATTTCACGATTTTGCCAAAATTTGACTTAGTTTCCGGTGCAATGATGATTTGTCGTTGTAAACGCATCGGAAATGTGTTTTTTCGTAAAAATCTGACATTTTTGTCAAATCAGCGTTTTTGACCCTCGGACATCGAGATTTCGAGAATCAACGACGACAAATGACCATTTCACGATTTCGACAAAATTCGACTTTGGTTCCGATGCAATGACGATTTGTCGATGTAAACGCATCGGAAATGTGTTTTTTTCGTAAAAATCTGAGATTTTGTCAAATCGACGTTTTTGACCCTCGGAAATCGAGATTTCGAGAATCAACGACGACAAACGACGATTTCACGATTTCGACAAAATTCGACTTTGGTTCCGATGCAATGACGATTTGTCGATGTAAACGCATCGGAAATGTGTTTTTTTCGTAAAAATCTGAGATTTTGTCAAATCGACGTTTTTGACCCTCGGAAATCGATATTTCGAGAATCAACGACGACAAATGACCATTTCACGATTTCGACAAAATTCGACTTTGGTTCCGGTGCAATGACGATTTGTCGATGTAAACGCATCGGAAATGTGTTTTTTCGTAAAAAACTGACATTTTTGTCAAATCAGCGTTTTTGACCCTCGGACATCGAGATTTCGAGAATCAACGACGACAAATGACCATTTCACGATTTCGACAAACTTCGACTTTGGTTCCGATGCAATGACGATTTGTCGATGTAAACGCATCGGAAATGTGTTTTTTTCGTAAAAATCTGAGATTTTGTCAAATCGACGTTTTTGACCCTCGGAAATCGATATTTCGAGAATCAACGACGACAAATGACCATTTCACGATTTCGACAAAATTCGACTTTGGTTCCGGTGCAATGACGATTTGTCGATGTAAACGCATCGGAAATGTGTTTTTTCGTAAAAAACTGACATTTTTGTCAAATCAGCGTTTTTGACCCTCGGACATCGAGATTTCGAGAATCAACGACGACAAATGACCATTTCACGATTTCGACAAACTTCGACTTTGGTTCCGATGCAATGACGATTTGTCGATGTAAACGCATCGGAAATGTGTTTTTTCGTAAAAATCTGAGATTTTGTCAAAACAGCGTTTTTGACCGTCGGACATCGAGATTTCGAGGATCAACGACGACAATCGACCATTTCACGATTTTGCCAAAATTTGACTTAGTTTCCGGTGCAATGATGATTTGTCGTTGTAAACGCATCGGAAATGTGTTTTTTCGTAAAAATCTGACATTTTTGTCAAATCAGCGTTTTTGACCCTCGGACATCGAGATTTCGAGAATCAACGACGACAAATGACCATTTCACGATTTCGACAAAATTCGACTTTGGTTCCGATGCAATGACGATTTGTCGATGTAAACGCATCGGAAATGTGTTTTTTTCGTAAAAATCTGAGATTTTGTCAAATCGACGTTTTTGACCCTCGGAAATCGAGATTTCGAGAATCAACGACGACAAACGACGATTTCACGATTTCGACAAAATTCGACTTTGGTTCCGATGCAATGACGATTTGTCGATGTAAACGCATCGGAAATGTGTTTTTTTCGTAAAAATCTGAGATTTTGTCAAATCGACGTTTTTGACCCTCGGAAATCGATATTTCGAGAATCAACGACGACAAATGACCATTTCACGATTTCGACAAAATTCGACTTTGGTTCCGGTGCAATGACGATTTGTCGATGTAAACGCATCGGAAATGTGTTTTTTCGTAAAAAACTGACATTTTTGTCAAATCAGCGTTTTTGACCCTCGGACATCGAGATTTCGAGAATCAACGACGACAAATGACCATTTCACGATTTCGACAAACTTCGACTTTGGTTCCGATGCAATGACGATTTGTCGATGTAAACGCATCGGAAATGTGTTTTTTCGTAAAAATCTGAGATTTTGTCAAAACAGCGTTTTTGACCGTCGGACATCGAGATTTCGAGGATCAACGACGACAATCGACCATTTCACGATTTTGCCAAAATTTGACTTAGTTTCCGGTGCAATGATGATTTGTCGTTGTAAACGCATCGGAAATGTGTTTTTTCGTAAAAATCTGACATTTTTGTCAAATCAGCGTTTTTGACCCTCGGACATCGAGATTTCGAGAATCAACGACGACAAATGACCATTTCACGATTTCGACAAAATTCGACTTTGGTTCCGATGCAATGACGATTTGTCGATGTAAACGCATCGGAAATGTGTTTTTTTCGTAAAAATCTGAGATTTTGTCAAATCGAAGTTTTTGACTCTCGGAAATCGAGATTTCGAGAATCAACGACGACAAACGACCATTTCACGATTTCGACAAAATTCGACTTTGGTTCCGATGCAATGACGATTTGTCGATGTAAACGCATCGGAAATGTGTTTTTTTCGTAAAAATCTGAGATTTTGTCAAATCGACGTTTTTGACCCTCGGAAATCGATATTTCGATGCAATGACGATTTGTCGATGTAAACGCATCGGAAATGTGTTTTTTTCGTAAAAATCTGAGATTTTGTCAAATCGACGTTTTTGACCCTCGGAAATCGATATTTCGAGAATCAACGACGACAAATGACCATTTCACGATTTCGACAAAATTCGACTTTGGTTCCGATGCAATGACGATTTGTCGATGTAAACGCATCGGAAATGTGTTTTTTTCGTAAAAATCTGAGATTTTGTCAAATCGACGTTTTTGACCCTCGGAAATCGATATTTCGAGAATCAACGACGACAAATGACCATTTCACGATTTCGACAAAATTCGACTTTGGTTCCGATGCAATGACGATTTGTCGATGTAAACGCATCGGAAATGTGTTTTTTTCGTAAAAATCTGAGATTTTGTCAAATCGACGTTTATGACCCTCGGAAATCGAGATTTCGAGAATCAACGACGACAAACGACGATTTCACGATTTCGACAAAATACGACTTTGGTTCCGATGCAATGACGATTTGTCGATGTAAACGCATCGGAAATGTGTTTTTTTCGTAAAAATCTGAGATTTTGTCAAATCGACGTTTTTGACCCTCGGAAATCGATATTTCGAAAATCAACGACGACAAATGACCATTTCACGATTTCGACAAAATTCGACTTTGGTTCCGATGCAATGACGATTTGTCGATGTAAACGCATCGGAAATGTGTTTTTTTCGTAAAAATCTGAGATTTTGTCAAATCGAAGTTTTTGACCCTCGGAAATCGATATTTCGAGAATCAACGGCGACAAACGACCATTTCACGATTTTGCCAAAATTTGACTTAGTTTCCGGTGCAATGATGATTTGTCGTTGTAAACGCATCGGAAATGTGTTTTTTCGTAAAAATCTGACATTTTTGTCAAATCAGCGTTTTTGACCCTCGGACATCGAGATTTCGAGAATCAACGACGACAAACGACGATTTCACGATTTCGACAAAATTCGACTTCGGTTCCGATGCAATGACGATTTGTCGATGTAAACGCATCGGAAATGTGTTTTTTCGTAAAAAACTGACATTTTTGTCAAATCAGCGTTTTTGACCCTCGGACATCGAGATTTCGAGAATCAACGACGACAAACGACGATTTCACGATTTCGACAAAATTCGACGTTGGTTCCGATGCAATGACGATTTGTCGATGTAAACGCATCGGAAATGTGTTTTTTTCGTAAAAATCTGAGATTTTGTCAAATCGACGTTTTGACCCTCGGAAATCGATATTTCGAGAATCAACGACGACAAATGACCATTTCACGATTTCGACAAAATTCGACTTTGGTTCCGATGCAATGACGATTTGTCGATGTAAACGCATCGGAAATGTGTTTTTTTCGTAAAAATCTGACGTTTTTGTCAAATCGACGTTTTTGACCCTCGGAAATCGAGATTTCGAGAATCAACGGCGACAAACGACGATTTCACGATTTCGCGGAAATTCGACTTTGGTTCCGATGCAATGACGATTTGTCGTTGTAAACGCATTGGAAATGTGTTTTTTTCGTAAAAATCTGACGTTTTTGTCAAATCGACGTTTTTGACCCTCGGAAATCGAGATTTCGAGAATCAACGGCGACAAACGACGATTTCACGATTTCGACAAAATTCGACTTTGGTTCCGATGCAATGACGATTTGTCGATGTAAACGCATCGGAAATGTGTTTTTTTCGTAAAAATCTGAGATTTTGTCAAATCGACGTTTTGACCCTCGGAAATCGATATTTCGAGAATCAAGGACGACAAATGACCATTTCACGATTTCGACAAAATTCGACTTTGGTTCCGATGCAATGACGATTTGTCGATGTAAACGCATCGGAAATGTGTTTTTTTCGTAAAAATCTGAGATTTTGTCAAATCGACGTTTTTGACCCTCGGAAATCGATATTTCGAGAATCAACGACGACAAATGACCATTTCACGATTTCGACAAAATTCGACTTTGGTTCCGATGCAATGACGATTTGTCGATGTAAACGCATCGGAAATGTGTTTTTTTCGTAAATATCTGAGATTTTGTCAAATCGACGTTTTTGACCCTCGGAAATCGAGATTTCGAGAATCAACGACGACAAACGACGATTTCACGATTTCGACAAAATTCGACTTTGGTTCCGATGCAATGACGATTTGTCGATGTAAACGCATCGGAAATGTGTTTTTTTCGTAAAAATCTGAGATTTTGTCAAATCGACGTTTTTGACCCTCGGAAATCGATATTTCGAGAATCAACGACGACAAATGACCATTTCACGATTTCGACAAAATTCGACTTTGGTTCCGGTGCAATGACGATTTGTCGATGTAAACGCATCGGAAATGTGTTTTTTCGTAAAAAACTGACATTTTTGTCAAATCAGCGTTTTTGACCCTCGGACATCGAGATTTCGAGAATCAACGACGACAAATGACCATTTCACGATTTCGACAAACTTCGACTTTGGTTCCGATGCAATGACGATTTGTCGATGTAAACGCATCGGAAATGTGTTTTTTCGTAAAAATCTGAGATTTTGTCAAAACAGCGTTTTTGACCGTCGGACATCGAGATTTCGAGGATCAACGACGACAATCGACCATTTCACGATTTTGCCAAAATTTGACTTAGTTTCCGGTGCAATGATGATTTGTCGTTGTAAACGCATCGGAAATGTGTTTTTTCGTAAAAATCTGACATTTTTGTCAAATCAGCGTTTTTGACCCTCGGACATCGAGATTTCGAGTATCAACGACGACAAATGACCATTTCACGATTTCGACAAAATTCGACTTTGGTTCCGATGCAATGACGATTTGTCGATGTAAACGCATCGGAAATGTGTTTTTTTCGTAAAAATCTGAGATTTTGTCAAATCGACGTTTTTGACCCTCGGAAATCGAGATTTCGAGAATCAACGACGACAAACGACGATTTCACGATTTCGACAAAATTCGACTTTGGTTCCGATGCAATGACGATTTGTCGATGTAAACGCATCGGAAATGTGTTTTTTTCGTAAAAATCTGAGATTTTGTCAAATCGACGTTTTTGACCCTCGGAAATCGATATTTCGAGAATCAACGACGACAAATGACCATTTCACGATTTCGACAAAATTCGACTTTGGTTCCGGTGCAATGACGATTTGTCGATGTAAACGCATCGGAAATGTGTTTTTTCGTAAAAAACTGACATTTTTGTCAAATCAGCGTTTTTGACCCTCGGACATCGAGATTTCGAGAATCAACGACGACAAATGACCATTTCACGATTTCGACAAACTTCGACTTTGGTTCCGATGCAATGACGATTTGTCGATGTAAACGCATCGGAAATGTGTTTTTTCGTAAAAATCTGAGATTTTGTCAAAACAGCGTTTTTGACCGTCGGACATCGAGATTTCGAGGATCAACGACGACAATCGACCATTTCACGATTTTGCCAAAATTTGACTTAGTTTCCGGTGCAATGATGATTTGTCGTTGTAAACGCATCGGAAATGTGTTTTTTCGTAAAAATCTCACATTTTTGTCAAATCAGCGTTTTTGACCCTCGGACATCGAGATTTCGAGAATCAACGACGACAAATGACCATTTCACGATTTCGACAAAATTCGACTTTGGTTCCGATGCAATGACGATTTGTCGATGTAAACGCATCGGAAATGTGTTTTTTTCGTAAAAATCTGAGATTTTGTCAAATCGACGTTTTTGACCCTCGGAAATCGATATTTCGAGAATCAACGACGACAAATGACCATTTCACGATTTCGACAAAATTCGACTTTGGTTCCGATGCAATGACGATTTGTCGATGTAAACGCATCGGAAATGTGTTTTTTTCGTAAAAATCTGAGATTTTGTCAAATCGACGTTTTTGACCCTCGGAAATCGATATTTCGAGAATCAACGACGACAAATGACCATTTCACGATTTCGACAAAATTCGACTTTGGTTCCGATGCAATGACGATTTGTCGATGTAAACGCATCGGAAATGTGTTTTTTTCGTAAAAATCTGAGATTTTGTCAAATCGACGTTTTGACCCTCGGAAATCGATATTTCGAGAATCAACGACGACAAATGACCATTTCACGATTTCGACAAAATTCGACTTTGGTTCCGATGCAATGACGATTTGTCGATGTAAACGCATCGGAAATGTGTTTTTTTCGTAAAAATCTGAGATTTTGTCAAATCGACGTTTTTGACCCTCGGAAATCGATATTTCGAGAATCAACGACGACAAATGACCATTTCACGATTTCGACAAAATTCGACTTTGGTTCCGGTGCAATGACGATTTGTCGATGTGAACGCATCGGAAATGTGTTTTTTCGTAAAAAACTGACATTTTTGTCAAATCAGCGTTTTTGACCCTCGGACATCGATATTTCGAGGATCAAGGACGACAATCGACCATTTCACGATTTCGACAAAATTCGACTTCGGTTCCGATGCAATGACGATTTGTCGATGTAAACGCATCGGAAATGTGTTTTTTCGTAAAAAACTGACATTTTCGTCAAATCAGCGTTTTTGACCCTCGGACATCGAGATTTCGAGAATCAACGACGACAAACGACGATTTCACGATTTCGACAAAATTCGACTTCGGTTCCGATGCAATGACGATTTGTCGTTGTATACGCATCGGAAATGTGTTTTTTTCGTAAAAATCTGAGATTTTGTCAAATCGACGTTTTTGACCCTCGGAAATCGATATTTCGAGAATCAACGACGACAAACGACCATTTCACGATTTCGACAAAATTCGACTTCGGTTCCGATGCAATGACGATTTGTCGATGTAAACGCATCGGAAATGTGTTTTTTCGTAAAAAACTGACATTTTTGTCAAATCAGCGTTTTTGACCCTCGGACATCGAGATTTCGAGAATCAACGACGACAAACGACGATTTCACGATTTCGACAAAATTCGACGTTGGTTCCGATGCAATGACGATTTGTCGATGTAAACGCATCGGAAATGTGTTTTTTTCGTAAAAATCTGAGATTTTGTCAAATCGACGTTTTGACCCTCGGAAATCGATATTTCGAGAATCAACGACGACAAATGACCATTTCACGATTTCGACAAAATTCGACTTTGGTTCCGATGCAATGACGATTTGTCGATGTAAACGCATCGGAAATGTGTTTTTTTCGTAAAAATCTGACGTTTTTGTCAAATCGACGTTTTTGACCCTCGGAAATCGAGATTTCGAGAATCAACGGCGACAAACGACGATTTCACGATTTCGCGGAAATTCGACTTTGGTTCCGATGCAATGACGATTTGTCGTTGTAAACGCATTGGAAATGTGTTTTTTTCGTAAAAATCTGACGTTTTTGTCAAATCGACGTTTTTGACCCTCGGAAATCGAGATTTCGAGAATCAACGGCGACAAACGACGATTTCACGATTTCGACAAAATTCGACTTTGGTTCCGATGCAATGACGATTTGTCGATGTAAACGCATCGGAAATGTGTTTTTTTCGTAAAAATCTGAGATTTTGTCAAATCGACGTTTTGACCCTCGGAAATCGATATTTCGAGAATCAACGACGACAAATGACCATTTCACGATTTCGACAAAATTCGACTTTGGTTCCGATGCAATGACGATTTGTCGATGTAAACGCATCGGAAATGTGTTTTTTTCGTAAAAATCTGAGATTTTGTCAAATCGACGTTTTTGACCCTCGGAAATCGATATTTCGAGAATCAACGACGACAAATGACCATTTCACGATTTCGACAAAATTCGACTTTGGTTCCGATGCAATGACGATTTGTCGATGTAAACGCATCGGAAATGTGTTTTTTTCGTAAATATCTGAGATTTTGTCAAATCGACGTTTTTGACCCTCGGAAATCGAGATTTCGAGAATCAACGACGACAAACGACGATTTCACGATTTCGACAAAATTCGACTTTGGTTCCGATGCAATGACGATTTGTCGATGTAAACGCATCGGAAATGTGTTTTTTTCGTAAAAATCTGAGATTTTGTCAAATCGACGTTTTTGACCCTCGGAAATCGATATTTCGAGAATCAACGACGACAAATGACCATTTCACGATTTCGACAAAATTCGACTTTGGTTCCGGTGCAATGACGATTTGTCGATGTAAACGCATCGGAAATGTGTTTTTTCGTAAAAAACTGACATTTTTGTCAAATCAGCGTTTTTGACCCTCGGACATCGAGATTTCGAGAATCAACGACGACAAATGACCATTTCACGATTTCGACAAACTTCGACTTTGGTTCCGATGCAATGACGATTTGTCGATGTAAACGCATCGGAAATGTGTTTTTTCGTAAAAATCTGAGATTTTGTCAAAACAGCGTTTTTGACCGTCGGACATCGAGATTTCGAGGATCAACGACGACAATCGACCATTTCACGATTTTGCCAAAATTTGACTTAGTTTCCGGTGCAATGATGATTTGTCGTTGTAAACGCATCGGAAATGTGTTTTTTCGTAAAAATCTGACATTTTTGTCAAATCAGCGTTTTTGACCCTCGGACATCGAGATTTCGAGAATCAACGACGACAAATGACCATTTCACGATTTCGACAAAATTCGACTTTGGTTCCGATGCAATGACGATTTGTCGATGTAAACGCATCGGAAATGTGTTTTTTTCGTAAAAATCTGAGATTTTGTCAAATCGACGTTTTTGACCCTCGGAAATCGAGATTTCGAGAATCAACGACGACAAACGACGATTTCACGATTTCGACAAAATTCGACTTTGGTTCCGATGCAATGACGATTTGTCGATGTAAACGCATCGGAAATGTGTTTTTTTCGTAAAAATCTGAGATTTTGTCAAATCGACGTTTTTGACCCTCGGAAATCGATATTTCGAGAATCAACGACGACAAATGACCATTTCACGATTTCGACAAAATTCGACTTTGGTTCCGGTGCAATGACGATTTGTCGATGTAAACGCATCGGAAATGTGTTTTTTCGTAAAAAACTGACATTTTTGTCAAATCAGCGTTTTTGACCCTCGGACATCGAGATTTCGAGAATCAACGACGACAAATGACCATTTCACGATTTCGACAAACTTCGACTTTGGTTCCGATGCAATGACGATTTGTCGATGTAAACGCATCGGAAATGTGTTTTTTTCGTAAAAATCTGAGATTTTGTCAAATCGACGTTTTTGACCCTCGGAAATCGATATTTCGAGAATCAACGACGACAAATGACCATTTCACGATTTCGACAAAATTCGACTTTGGTTCCGGTGCAATGACGATTTGTCGATGTAAACGCATCGGAAATGTGTTTTTTCGTAAAAAACTGACATTTTTGTCAAATCAGCGTTTTTGACCCTCGGACATCGAGATTTCGAGAATCAACGACGACAAATGACCATTTCACGATTTCGACAAACTTCGACTTTGGTTCCGATGCAATGACGATTTGTCGATGTAAACGCATCGGAAATGTGTTTTTTCGTAAAAATCTGAGATTTTGTCAAAACAGCGTTTTTGACCGTCGGACATCGAGATTTCGAGGATCAACGACGACAATCGACCATTTCACGATTTTGCCAAAATTTGACTTAGTTTCCGGTGCAATGATGATTTGTCGTTGTAAACGCATCGGAAATGTGTTTTTTCGTAAAAATCTGACATTTTTGTCAAATCAGCGTTTTTGACCCTCGGACATCGAGATTTCGAGAATCAACGACGACAAATGACCATTTCACGATTTCGACAAAATTCGACTTTGGTTCCGATGCAATGACGATTTGTCGATGTAAACGCATCGGAAATGTGTTTTTTTCGTAAAAATCTGAGATTTTGTCAAATCGACGTTTTTGACCCTCGGAAATCGAGATTTCGAGAATCAACGACGACAAACGACGATTTCACGATTTCGACAAAATTCGACTTTGGTTCCGATGCAATGACGATTTGTCGATGTAAACGCATCGGAAATGTGTTTTTTTCGTAAAAATCTGAGATTTTGTCAAATCGACGTTTTTGACCCTCGGAAATCGATATTTCGAGAATCAACGACGACAAATGACCATTTCACGATTTCGACAAAATTCGACTTTGGTTCCGGTGCAATGACGATTTGTCGATGTAAACGCATCGGAAATGTGTTTTTTCGTAAAAAACTGACATTTTTGTCAAATCAGCGTTTTTGACCCTCGGACATCGAGATTTCGAGAATCAACGACGACAAATGACCATTTCACGATTTCGACAAACTTCGACTTTGGTTCCGATGCAATGACGATTTGTCGATGTAAACGCATCGGAAATGTGTTTTTTCGTAAAAATCTGAGATTTTGTCAAAACAGCGTTTTTGACCGTCGGACATCGAGATTTCGAGGATCAACGACGACAATCGACCATTTCACGATTTTGCCAAAATTTGACTTAGTTTCCGGTGCAATGATGATTTGTCGTTGTAAACGCATCGGAAATGTGTTTTTTCGTAAAAATCTCACATTTTTGTCAAATCAGCGTTTTTGACCCTCGGACATCGAGATTTCGAGAATCAACGACGACAAATGACCATTTCACGATTTCGACAAAATTCGACTTTGGTTCCGATGCAATGACGATTTGTCGATGTAAACGCATCGGAAATGTGTTTTTTTCGTAAAAATCTGAGATTTTGTCAAATCGACGTTTTTGACCCTCGGAAATCGATATTTCGAGAATCAACGACGACAAATGACCATTTCACGATTTCGACAAAATTCGACTTTGGTTCCGATGCAATGACGATTTGTCGATGTAAACGCATCGGAAATGTGTTTTTTTCGTAAAAATCTGAGATTTTGTCAAATCGACGTTTTTGACCCTCGGAAATCGATATTTCGAGAATCAACGACGACAAATGACCATTTCACGATTTCGACAAAATTCGACTTTGGTTCCGATGCAATGACGATTTGTCGATGTAAACGCATCGGAAATGTGTTTTTTTCGTAAAAATCTGAGATTTTGTCAAATCGACGTTTTGACCCTCGGAAATCGATATTTCGAGAATCAACGACGACAAATGACCATTTCACGATTTCGACAAAATTCGACTTTGGTTCCGATGCAATGACGATTTGTCGATGTAAACGCATCGGAAATGTGTTTTTTTCGTAAAAATCTGAGATTTTGTCAAATCGACGTTTTTGACCCTCGGAAATCGATATTTCGAGAATCAACGACGACAAATGACCATTTCACGATTTCGACAAAATTCGACTTTGGTTCCGGTGCAATGACGATTTGTCGATGTGAACGCATCGGAAATGTGTTTTTTCGTAAAAAACTGACATTTTTGTCAAATCAGCGTTTTTGACCCTCGGACATCGATATTTCGAGGATCAAGGACGACAATCGACCATTTCACGATTTCGACAAAATTCGACTTCGGTTCCGATGCAATGACGATTTGTCGATGTAAACGCATCGGAAATGTGTTTTTTCGTAAAAAACTGACATTTTCGTCAAATCAGCGTTTTTGACCCTCGGACATCGAGATTTCGAGAATCAACGACGACAAACGACGATTTCACGATTTCGACAAAATTCGACTTCGGTTCCGATGCAATGACGATTTGTCGTTGTATACGCATCGGAAATGTGTTTTTTTCGTAAAAATCTGAGATTTTGTCAAATCGACGTTTTTGACCCTCGGAAATCGATATTTCGAGAATCAACGACGACAAACGACCATTTCACGATTTCGCGGAAATTCGACTTTGGTTCCGATGCAATGACGATTTGTCGTTGTAAACGCATTGGAAATGTGTTTTTTTCGTAAAAATCTGACGTTTTTGTCAAATC
Source organism: Cryptus armator (assembly GCA_963971235.1). NCBI lineage: Eukaryota > Metazoa > Arthropoda > Insecta > Hymenoptera > Ichneumonidae > Cryptus > Cryptus armator. Next base: position 7,387,079 of record OZ020241.1, read on the forward strand.
GACGTTTTTGACCCTCGGAAATCGAGATTTCGAGAATCAACGGCGACAAACGACGATTTCACGATTTCGACAAAATTCGACTTTGGTTCCGATGCAATGACGATTTGTCGATGTAAACGCATCGGAAATGTGTTTTTTTCGTAAAAATCTGAGATTTTGACAAATCGACGTTTTGACCCTCGGAAATCGATATTTCGAGAATCAACGACGACAAATGACCATTTCACGATTTCGACAAAATTCGACTTTGGTTCCGATGCAATGACGATTTGTCGATGTAAACGCATCGGAAATGTGTTTTTTTCGTAAAAATCTGAGATTTTGTCAAATCGACGTTTTTGACCCTCGGAAATCGATATTTCGAGAATCAACGACGACAAATGACCATTTCACGATTTCGACAAAATTCGACTTTGGTTCCGATGCAATGACGATTTGTCGATGTAAACGCATCGGAAATGTGTTTTTTTCGTAAAAATCTGAGATTTTGTCAAAACGACGTTTTTGACCCTCGGAAATCGAGATTTCGAGAATCAACGACGACAAACGACGATTTCACGATTTCGACAAAATTCGACTTTGGTTCCGATGCAATGACGATTTGTCGATGTAAACGCATCGGAAATGTGTTTTTTTCGTAAAAATCTGAGATTTTGTCAAATCGACGTTTTTGACCCTCGGAAATCGATATTTCGAGAATCAACGACGACAAACGACGATTTCACGATTTCGACAAAATTCGACTTTGGTTCCGATGCAATGACGATTTGTCGATGTAAACGCATCGGAAATGTGTTTTTTTCGTAAAAATCTGAGATTTTGTGAAATCGAAGTTTTTGACCCTCGGAAATCGATATTTCGAGAATCAACGGCGACAAACGACCATTTCACGATTTTGCCAAAATTTGACTTAGTTTCCGGTGCAATGATGATTTGTCGTTGTAAACGCATCGGAAATGTGTTTTTTCGTAAAAATCTGACATTTTTGTCAAATCAGCGTTTTTGACCCTCGGACATCGAGATTTCGAGAATCAACGACGACAAACGACGATTTCACGATTTCGACAAAATTCGACTTTGGTTCCGATGCAATGACGATTTGTCGATGTAAACGCATCGGAAATGTGTTTTTTCGTAAAAATCTGAGATTTTGTCAAAACAGCGTTTTTGACCCTCGGACATCGAGATTTCGAGAATCAACGACGACAAATGACCATTTCACGATTTCGACAAAATTCGACTTTGGTTCCGATGCAATGACGATTTGTCGATGTAAACGCATCGGAAATGTGTTTTTTTCGTAAAAATCTGAGATTTTGTCAAATCGACGTTTTTGACCCTCGGAAATCGAGATTTCGAGAATCAACGACGACAAACGACGATTTCACGATTTCGACAAAATTCGACTTTGGTTCCGATGCAATGACGATTTGTCGATGTAAACGCATCGGAAATGTGTTTTTTTCGTAAAAATCTGAGATTTTGTCAAATCGACGTTTTTGACCCTCGGAAATCGATATTTCGAGAATCAACGACGACAAATGACCATTTCACGATTTCGACAAAATTCGACTTTGGTTCCGGTGCAATGACGATTTGTCGATGTAAACGCATCGGAAATGTGTTTTTTCGTAAAAAACTGACATTTTTGTCAAATCAGCGTTTTTGACCCTCGGACATCGAGATTTCGAGAATCAACGACGACAAATGACCATTTCACGATTTCGACAAACTTCGACTTTGGTTCCGATGCAATGACGATTTGTCGATGTAAACGCATCGGAAATGTGTTTTTTCGTAAAAATCTGAGATTTTGTCAAAACAGCGTTTTTGACCGTCGGACATCGAGATTTCGAGGATCAACGACGACAATCGACCATTTCACGATTTTGCCAAAATTTGACTTAGTTTCCGGTGCAATGATGATTTGTCGTTGTAAACGCATCGGAAATGTGTTTTTTCGTAAAAATCTGACATTTTTGTCAAATCAGCGTTTTTGACCCTCGGACATCGAGATTTCGAGAATCAACGACGACAAATGACCATTTCACGATTTCGACAAAATTCGACTTTGGTTCCGATGCAATGACGATTTGTCGATGTAAACGCATCGGAAATGTGTTTTTTTCGTAAAAATCTGAGATTTTGTCAAATCGACATTTTGACCCTCGGAAATCGATATTTCGAGAATCAACGACGACAAATGACCATGTCACGATTTCGACAAAATTCGACTTTGCTTCCGATGCAATGACGATTTGTCGATGTAAACGCATCGGAAATGTGTTTTTTTCGTAAAAATCTGAGATTTTGTCAAATCGACGTTTTTGACCCTCGGAAATCGATATTTCGAGAATCAACGACGACAAATGACCATTTCACGATTTCGACAAAATTCGACTTTGGTTCCGGTGCAATGACGATTTGTCGATGTAAACGCATCGGAAATGTGTTTTTTCGTAAAAAACTGACATTTTTGTCAAATCAGCGTTTTTGACCCTCGGACATCGAGATTTCGAGAATCAACGACGACAAATGACCATTTCACGATTTCGACAAAATTCGACTTTGGTTCCGATGCAATGACGATTTGTCGATGTAAACGCATCGGAAATGGGTTTTTTTCGTAAAAATCTGAGATTTTGTCAAATCGAAGTTTTTGACTCTCGGAAATCGAGATTTCGAGAATCAACGACGACAAACGACCATTTCACGATTTCGACAAAATTCGACTTTGGTTCCGATGCAATGACGATTTGTCGATGCATCGGAAATGTGTTTTTTCCGTAAAAATCTGAGATTTTGTCAAATCGACGTTTTTGACCCTCGGAAATCGATATTTCGAGAATCAACGACGACAAACGACGATTTCACGATTTCGACAAAATTCGACTTCGGTTCCGATGCAATGACGATTTGTCGTTGTAAACGCATCGGAAATGTGTTTTTTTCGTAAAAATCTGAGATTTTGTCAAATCGACGTTTTTGACCCTCGGAAATCGATATTTCGAGAATCAAGGACGACAAATGACCATTTCACGATTTCGACAAAATTCGACTTTGGTTCCGATGCAATGACGATTTGTCGATGTAAACGCATCGGAAATGTGTTTTTTTCGTAAAAATCTGAGATTTTGTCAAATCGACGTTTTGACCCTCGGACATCGATATTTCGAGGATCAAGGACGACAATCGACCATTTCACGATTTCGACAAAATTCGACTTCGGTTCCGATGCAATGACGATTTGTCGATGTAAACGCATCGGAAATGTGTTTTTTTCGTAAAAATCTGAGATTTTGTCAAATCGACGTTTTTGACCCTCGGAAATCGATATTTCGAGAATCAACGACGACAAATGACCATTTCACGATTTCGACAAAATTCGACTTTGGTTCCGATGCAATGACGATTTGTCGATGTAAACGCATCGGAAATGTGTTTTTTTCGTAAAAATCTGAGATTTTGTCAAATCGACGTTTTTGACCCTCGGAAATCGAGATTTCGAGAATCAACGACGACAAACGACGATTTCACGATTTCGACAAAATTCGACTTTGGTTCCGATGCAATGACGATTTGTCGATGTAAACGCATCGGAAATGGGTTTTTTTCGTAAAAATCTGAGATTTTGTCAAATCGAAGTTTTTGACTCTCGGAAATCGAGATTTCGAGAATCAACGACGACAAACGACCATTTCACGATTTCGACAAAATTCGACTTTGGTTCCGATGCAATGACGATTTGTCGATGCATCGGAAATGTGTTTTTTCCGTAAAAATCTGAGATTTTGTCAAATCGACGTTTTTGACCCTCGGAAATCGATATTTCGAGAATCAACGACGACAAACGACGATTTCACGATTTCGACAAAATTCGACTTCGGTTCCGATGCAATGACGATTTGTCGTTGTAAACGCATCGGAAATGTGTTTTTTTCGTAAAAATCTGAGATTTTGTCAAATCGACGTTTTTGACCCTCGGAAATCGATATTTCGAGAATCAAGGACGACAAATGACCATTTCACGATTTCGACAAAATTCGACTTTGGTTCCGATGCAATGACGATTTGTCGATGTAAACGCATCGGAAATGTGTTTTTTTCGTAAAAATCTGAGATTTTGTCAAATCGACGTTTTGACCCTCGGACATCGATATTTCGAGGATCAAGGACGACAATCGACCATTTCACGATTTCGACAAAATTCGACTTCGGTTCCGATGCAATGACGATTTGTCGATGTAAACGCATCGGAAATGTGTTTTTTTCGTAAAAATCTGAGATTTTGTCAAATCGACGTTTTTGACCCTCGGAAATCGATATTTCGAGAATCAACGACGACAAATGACCATTTCACGATTTCGACAAAATTCGACTTTGGTTCCGATGCAATGACGATTTGTCGATGTAAACGCATCGGAAATGTGTTTTTTTCGTAAAAATCTGAGATTTTGTCAAATCGACGTTTTTGACCCTCGGAAATCGAGATTTCGAGAATCAACGACGACAAACGACGATTTCACGATTTCGACAAAATTCGACTTTGGTTCCGATGCAATGACGATTTGTCGATGTAAACGCATCGGAAATGTGTTTTTTTCGTAAAAATCTGAGATTTTGTCAAATCGACGTTTTTGACCCTCGGAAATCGATATTTCGAGAATCAACGACGACAAATGACCATTTCACGATTTCGACAAAATTCGACTTTGGTTCCGGTGCAATGACGATTTGTCGATGTAAACGCATCGGAAATGTGTTTTTTCGTAAAAAACTGACATTTTTGTCAAATCAGCGTTTTTGACCCTCGGACATCGAGATTTCGAGAATCAACGACGACAAATGACCATTTCACGATTTCGACAAACTTCGACTTTGGTTCCGATGCAATGACGATTTGTCGATGTAAACGCATCGGAAATGTGTTTTTTCGTAAAAATCTGAGATTTTGTCAAAACAGCGTTTTTGACCGTCGGACATCGAGATTTCGAGGATCAACGACGACAATCGACCATTTCACGATTTTGCCAAAATTTGACTTAGTTTCCGGTGCAATGATGATTTGTCGTTGTAAACGCATCGGAAATGTGTTTTTTCGTAAAAATCTGACATTTTTGTCAAATCAGCGTTTTTGACGCTCGGACATCGAGATTTCGAGAATCAACGACGACAAACGACGATTTCACGATTTCGACAAAATTCGACTTTGGTTCCGATGCAATGACGATTTGTCGATGTAAACGCATCGGAAATGTGTTTTTTTCGTAAAAATCTGAGATTTTGTCAAATCGACGTTTTTGACCCTCGGAAATCGATATTTCGAGAATCAACGACGACAAATGACCATTTCACGATTTCGACAAAATTCGACTTTGGTTCCGATGCAATGACGATTTGTGGATGTAAACGCATCGGAAATGTGTTTTTTTCGTAAAAATCTGAGATTTTGTCAAATCGACGTTTTTGACCCTCGGAAATCGATATTTCGAGAATCAACGACGACAAATGACCATTTCACGATTTCGACAAAATTCGACTTTGGTTCCGGTGCAATGACGATTTGTCGATGTAAACGCATCGGAAATGTGTTTTTTCGTAAAAAACTGACATTTTTGTCAAATCAGCGTTTTTGACCCTCGGACATCGAGATTTCGAGAATCAACGACGACAATCGACCATTTCACGATTTAGCTAAACTTCGACTTTGGTTCCGGTGCAATGACGATTTGTCGATGTGAACGCATCGGAAATGTGTTTTTTCGTAAAAAACTGACATTTTTGTCAAATCAGCGTTTTTGACCCTCGGACATCGATATTTCGAGGATCAAGGACGACAATCGACCATTTCACGATTTCGACAAAATTCGACTTCGGTTCCGATGCAATGACGATTTGTCGATGTAAACGCATCGGAAATGTGTTTTTTCGTAAAAAACTGACATTTTTGTCAAATCAGCGTTTTTGACCCTCGGACATCGAGATTTCGAGAATCAACGACGACAAACGACGATTTCACGATTTCGACAAAATTCGACGTTGGTTCCGATGCAATGACGATTTGTCGATGTAAACGCATCGGAAATGTGTTTTTTTCGTAAAAATCTGAGATTTTGTCAAATCGACGTTTTGACCCTCGGAAATCGATATTTCGAGAATCAACGACGACAAATGACCATTTCACGATTTCGACAAAATTCGACTTTGGTTCCGATGCAATGACGATTTGTCGATGTAAACGCATCGGAAATGTGTTTTTTTCGTAAAAATCTGACGTTTTTGTCAAATCGACGTTTTTGACCCTCGGAAATCGAGATTTCGAGAATCAACGGCGACAAACGACGATTTCACGATTTCGCGGAAATTCGACTTTGGTTCCGATGCAATGACGATTTGTCGTTGTAAACGCATTGGAAATGTGTTTTTTTCGTAAAAATCTGACGTTTTTGTCAAATCGCCGTTTTTGACCCTCGGAAATCGAGATTTCGAGAATCAACGGCGACAAACGACGATTTCACGATTTCGACAAAATTCGACTTTGGTTCCGATGCAATGACGATTTGTCGATGTAAACGCATCGGAAATGTGTTTTTTTCGTAAAAATCTGAGATTTTGTCAAATCGACGTTTTGACCCTCGGAAATCGATATTTCGAGAATCAACGACGACAAATGACCATTTCACGATTTCGACAAAATTCGACTTTGGTTCCGATGCAATGACGATTTGTCGATGTAAACGCATCGGAAATGTGTTTTTTTCGTAAAAATCTGAGATTTTGTCAAATCGACGTTTTTGACCCTCGGAAATCGATATTTCGAGAATCAACGACGACAAATGACCATTTCACGATTTCGACAAAATTCGACTTTGGTTCCGATGCAATGACGATTTGTCGATGTAAACGCATCGGAAATGTGTTTTTTTCGTAAAAATCTGAGATTTTGTCAAATCGACGTTTTTGACCCTCGGAAATCGAGATTTCGAGAATCAACGACGACAAACGACGATTTCACGATTTCGACAAAATTCGACTTTGGTTCCGATGCAATGACGATTTGTCGATGTAAACGCATCGGAAATGTGTTTTTTCGTAAAAATCTGAGATTTTGTCAAAACAGCGTTTTTGACCGTCGGACATCGAGATTTCGAGAATCAACGACGACAAATGACCATTTCACGATTTCGACAAACTTCGACTTTGGTTCCGATGCAATGACGATTTGTCGATGTAAACGCATCGGAAATGTGTTTTTTTCGTAAAAATCTGACGTTTTTGTCAAATCGACGTTTTTGACCCTCGGAAATCGAGATTTCGAGAATCAACGGCGACAAACGACGATTTCACGATTTCGCGGAAATTCGACTTTGGTTCCGATGCAATGACGATTTGTCGTTGTAAACGCATTGGAAATGTGTTTTTTTCGTAAAAATCTGACGTTTTTGTCAAATCGACGTTTTTGACCCTCGGAAATCGAGATTTCGAGAATCAACGGCGACAAACGACGATTTCACGATTTCGACAAAATTCGACTTTGGTTCCGATGCAATGACGATTTGTCGATGTAAACGCATCGGAAATGTGTTTTTTTCGTAAAAATCTGAGATTTTGTCAAATCGACGTTTTGACCCTCGGAAATCGATATTTCGAGAATCAACGACGACAAATGACCATTTCACGATTTCGACAAAATTCGACTTTGGTTCCGATGCAATGACGATTTGTCGATGTAAACGCATCGGAAATGTGTTTTTTTCGTAAAAATCTGAGATTTTGTCAAATCGACGTTTTTGACCCTCGGAAATCGATATTTCGAGAATCAACGACGACAAATGACCATTTCACGATTTCGACAAAATTCGACTTTGGTTCCGATGCAATGACGATTTGTCGATGTAAACGCATCGGAAATGTGTTTTTTTCGTAAAAATCTGAGATTTTGTCAAATCGACGTTTTTGACCCTCGGAAATCGAGATTTCGAGAATCAACGACGACAAACGACGATTTCACGATTTCGACAAAATTCGACTTTGGTTCCGATGCAATGACGATTTGTCGATGTAAACGCATCGGAAATGTGTTTTTTTCGTAAAAATCTGAGATTTTGTCAAATCGACGTTTTTGACCCTCGGAAATCGATATTTCGAGAATCAACGACGACAAATGACCATTTCACGATTTCGACAAAATTCGACTTTGGTTCCGGTGCAATGACGATTTGTCGATGTAAACGCATCGGAAATGTGTTTTTTCGTAAAAAACTGACATTTTTGTCAAATCAGCGTTTTTGACCCTCGGACATCGAGATTTCGAGAATCAACGACGACAAATGACCATTTCACGATTTCGACAAACTTCGACTTTGGTTCCGATGCAATGACGATTTGTCGATGTAAACGCATCGGAAATGTGTTTTTTCGTAAAAATCTGAGATTTTGTCAAAACAGCGTTTTTGACCGTCGGACATCGAGATTTCGAGGATCAACGACGACAATCGACCATTTCACGATTTTGCCAAAATTTGACTTAGTTTCCGGTGCAATGATGATTTGTCGTTGTAAACGCATCGGAAATGTGTTTTTTCGTAAAAATCTGACATTTTTGTCAAATCAGCGTTTTTGACCCTCGGACATCGAGATTTCGAGAATCAACGACGACAAATGATGACCATTTCACGATTTCGACAAAATTCGACTTTGGTTCCGATGCAATGACGATTTGTCGATGTAAACGCATCGGAAATGTGTTTTTTTCGTAAAAATCTGAGATTTTGTCAAATCGACGTTTTTGACCCTCGGAAATCGATATTTCGAGAATCAACGACGACAAATGACCATTTCACGATTTCGACAAAATTCGACTTTGGTTCCGGTGCAATGACGATTTGTCGATGTAAACGCATCGGAAATGTGTTTTTTCGTAAAAACTGACATTTTTGTCAAATCAGCGTTTTTGACCCTCGGACATCGAGATTTCGAGAATCAACGACGACAAATGACCATTTCACGATTTCGACAAAATTCGACTTTGGTTCCGATGCAATGACGATTTGTCGATGTAAACGCATCGGAAATGTGTTTTTTTCGTAAAAATCTGAGATTTTGTCAAATCGAAGTTTTTGACTCTCGGAAATCGAGATTTCGAGAATCAACGACGACAAACGACCATTTCACGATTTCGACAAAATTCGACTTTGGTTCCGATGCAATGACGATTTGTCGATGCATCGGAAATGTGTTTTTTCCGTAAAAATCTGAGATTTTGTCAAATCGACGTTTTTGACCCTCGGAAATCGATATTTCGAGAATCAACGACGACAAACGACGATTTCACGATTTCGACAAAATTCGACTTCGGTTCCGATGCAATGACGATTTGTCGTTGTAAACGCATCGGAAATGTGTTTTTTTCGTAAAAATCTGAGATTTTGTCAAATCGACGTTTTTGACCCTCGGAAATCGATATTTCGAGAATCAACGACGACAAATGACCATTTCACGATTTCGACAAAATTCGACTTTGGTTCCGATGCAATGACGATTTGTCGATGTAAACGCATCGGAAATGTGTTTTTTTCGTAAAAATCTGAGATTTTGTCAAATCGACGTTTTGACCCTCGGAAATCGATATTTCGAGAATCAACGACGACAAATGACCATTTCACGATTTCGACAAAATTCGACTTTGGTTCCGATGCAATGACGATTTGTCGATGTAAACGCATCGGAAATGTGTTTTTTACGTAAAAATCTGAGATTTTGTCAAATCGACGTTTTTGACCCTCGGAAATCGATAATTCGAGAATGAACGACGACAAACGACCATTTCACGATTTCGACAAAATTCGACTTTGGTTCCGATGCAATGACGATTTGTCGATGTAAACGCATCGGAAATGTTTTTTTTCGTAAAACACTGACATTTTTGTCAAATCAGCGTTTTTGACCCTCGGACATCGAGATTTCGAGAATCAACGACGACAAATGACCATTTCACGATTTCGACAAAATTCGACTTTGGTTCCGGTGCAATGACGATTTGTCGATGTAAACGCATCGGAAATGTGTTTTTTCGTAAAAAACTGACATTTTTGTCAAATCAGCGTTTTTGACCCTCGGACATCGAGATTTCGAGAATCAACGACGACAAATGACCATTTCACGATTACGACAAAATTCGACTTTGGTTCCGATGCAATGACGATTTGTCGATGTAAACGCATCGGAAATGTGTTTTTTTCGTAAAAATCTGAGATTTTGTCAAATCGAAGTTTTTGACTCTCGGAAATCGAGATTTCGAGAATCAACGACGACAAACGACCATTTCACGATTTCGACAAAATTCGACTTTGGTTCCGATGCAATGACGATTTGTCGATGTAAACGCATCGGAAATGTGTTTTTTTCGTAAAAATCTGAGATTTTGTCAAATCGACGTTTTTGACCCTCGGAAATCGATATTTCGATGCAATGACGATTTGTCGATGTAAACGCATCGGAAATGTGTTTTTTTCGTAAAAATCTGAGATTTTGTCAAATCGACGTTTTTGACCCTCGGAAATCGATATTTCGAGAATCAACGGCGACAAACGACCATTTCACGATTTTGCCAAAATTTGACTTAGTTTCCGGTGCAATGATGATTTGTCGTTGTAAACGCATCGGAAATGTGTTTTTTCGTAAAAATCTGACATTTTTGTCAAATCAGCGTTTTTGACCCTCGGACATCGAGATTTCGAGAATCAACGACGACAAATGACCATTTCACGATTTCGACAAAATTCGACTTTGGTTCCGGTGCAATGACGATTTGTCGATGTAAACGCATCGGAAATGTGTTTTTTCGTAAAAATCTGAGATTTTGTCAAAACAGCGTTTTTGACCGTCGGACATCGAGATTTCGAGGATCAACGACGACAATCGACCATTTCACGATTTTGCCAAAATTTGACTTAGTTTCCGGTGCAATGATGATTTGTCGTTGTAAACGCATCGGAAATGTGTTTTTTCGTAAAAATCTGACATTTTTGTCAAATCAGCGTTTTTGACCCTCGGACATCGAGATTTCGAGAATCAACGACGACAAACGACGATTTCACGATTTTGCCAAAATTTGACTTTGGTTCCGATGCAATGACGATTTGTCGATGTAAACGGATCGGAAATGTGTTTTTTTCGTAAAAATCTGAGATTTTGTCAAATCGACGTTTTTGACCCTCGGAAATCGATATTTCGAGAATCAACGACGACAAATGACCATTTCACGATTTCGACAAAATTCGACTTTGGTTCCGATGCAATGACGATTTGTCGATGTAAACGCATCGGAAATGTGTTTTTTTCGTAAAAATCTGAGATTTTGTCAAATCGACGTTTTTGACCCTCGGAAATCGATATTTCGAGAATCAACGACGACAAATGACCATTTCACGATTTCGACAAAATTCGACTTTGGTTCCGGTGCAATGACGATTTGTCGATGTAAACGCATCGGAAATGTGTTTTTTCGTAAAAAACTGACATTTTTGTCAAATCAGCGTTTTTGACCCTCGGACATCGAGATTTCGAGAATCAACGACGACAAATGACCATTTCACGATTTTGACAAACTTCGACTTTGGTTCCGATGCAATGACGATTTGTCGATGTAAACGCATCGGAAATGTGTTTTTTCGTAAAAATCTGAGATTTTGTCAAAACAGCGTTTTTGACCGTCGGACATCGAGATTTCGAGGATCAACGACGACAATCGACCATTTCACGATTTTGCCAAAATTTGACTTAGTTTCCGGTGCAATGATGATTTGTCGTTGTAAACGCATCGGAAATGTGTTTTTTCGTAAAAATCTGACATTTTTGTCAAATCAGCGTTTTTGACGCTCGGACATCGAGATTTCGAGAATCAACGACGACAAACGACGATTTCACGATTTCGACAAAATTCGACTTTGGTTCCGATGCAATGACGATTTGTCGATGTAAACGCATCGGAAATGTGTTTTTTTCGTAAAAATCTGAGATTTTGTCAAATCGACGTTTTTGACCCTCGGAAATCGATATTTCGAGAATCAACGACGACAAATGACCATTTCACGATTTCGACAAAATTCGACTTTGGTTCCGATGCAATGACGATTTGTCGATGTAAACGCATCGGAAATGTGTTTTTTTCGTAAAAATCTGAGATTTTGTCAAATCGAAGTTTTTGACTCTCGGAAATCGAGATTTCGAGAATCAACGACGACAAACGACCATTTCACGATTTCGACAAAATTCGACTTTGGTTCCGATGCAATGACGATTTGTCGATGCATCGGAAATGTGTTTTTTCCGTAAAAATCTGAGATTTTGTCAAATCGACGTTTTTGACCCTCGGAAATCGATATTTCGAGAATCAACGACGACAAACGACGATTTCACGATTTCGACAAAATTCGACTTCGGTTCCGATGCAATGACGATTTGTCGTTGTAAACGCATCGGAAATGTGTTTTTTTCGTAAAAATCTGAGATTTTGTCAAATCGACGTTTTTGACCCTCGGAAATCGATATTTCGAGAATCAACGACGACAAATGACCATTTCACGATTTCGACAAAATTCGACTTTGGTTCCGATGCAATGACGATTTGTCGATGTAAACGCATCGGAAATGTGTTTTTTTCGTAAAAATCTGAGATTTTGTCAAATCGACGTTTTGACCCTCGGAAATCGATATTTCGAGAATCAACGACGACAAATGACCATTTCACGATTTCGACAAAATTCGACTTTGGTTCCGATGAAATGACGATTTGTCGATGTAAACGCATCGGAAATGTGTTTTTTACGTAAAAATCTGAGATTTTGTCAAATCGACGTTTTTGACCCTCGGAAATCGATAATTCGAGAATGAACGACGACAAACGACCATTTCACGATTTCGACAAAATTCGACTTTGGTTCCGATGCAATGACGATTTGTCGATGTAAACGCATCGGAAATGTTTTTTTTCGTAAAACACTGACATTTTTGTCAAATCAGCGTTTTTGACCCTCGGACATCGAGATTTCGAGAATCAACGACGACAAATGACCATTTCACGATTTCGACAAAATTCGACTTTGGTTCCGGTGCAATGACGATTTGTCGATGTAAACGCATCGGAAATGTGTTTTTTCGTAAAAAAACTGACATTTTTGTCAAATCAGCGTTTTTGACCCTCGGACATCGAGATTTCGAGAATCAACGACGACAAATGACCATTTCACGATTACGACAAAATTCGACTTTGGTTCCGATGCAATGACGATTTGTCGATGTAAACGCATCGGAAATGTGTTTTTTTCGTAAAAATCTGAGATTTTGTCAAATCGAAGTTTTTGACTCTCGGAAATCGAGATTTCGAGAATCAACGACGACAAACGACCATTTCACGATTTCGACAAAATTCGACTTTGGTTCCGATGCAATGACGATTTGTCGATGTAAACGCATCGGAAATGTGTTTTTTTCGTAAAAATCTGAGATTTTGTCAAATCGACGTTTTTGACCCTCGGAAATCGATATTTCGATGCAATGACGATTTGTCGATGTAAACGCATCGGAAATGTGTTTTTTTCGTAAAAATCTGAGATTTTGTCAAATCGACGTTTTTGACCCTCGGAAATCGATATTTCGAGAATCAACGGCGACAAACGACCATTTCACGATTTTGCCAAAATTTGACTTAGTTTCCGGTGCAATGATGATTTGTCGTTGTAAACGCATCGGAAATGTGTTTTTTCGTAAAAATCTGACATTTTTGTCAAATCAGCGTTTTTGACCCTCGGACATCGAGATTTCGAGAATCAACGACGACAAATGACCATTTCACGATTTCGACAAAATTCGACTTTGGTTCCGGTGCAATGACGATTTGTCGATGTAAACGCATCGGAAATGTGTTTTTTCGTAAAAATCTGAGATTTTGTCAAAACAGCGTTTTTGACCGTCGGACATCGAGATTTCGAGGATCAACGACGACAATCGACCATTTCACGATTTTGCCAAAATTTGACTTAGTTTCCGGTGCAATGATGATTTGTCGTTGTAAACGCATCGGAAATGTGTTTTTTCGTAAAAATCTGACATTTTTGTCAAATCAGCGTTTTTGACCCTCGGACATCGAGATTTCGAGAATCAACGACGACAAACGACGATTTCACGATTTTGCCAAAATTTGACTTTGGTTCCGATGCAATGACGATTTGTCGATGTAAACGGATCGGAAATGTGTTTTTTTCGTAAAAATCTGAGATTTTGTCAAATCGACGTTTTTGACCCTCGGAAATCGATATTTCGAGAATCAACGACGACAAATGACCATTTCACGATTTCGACAAAATTCGACTTTGGTTCCGATGCAATGACGATTTGTCGATGTAAACGCATCGGAAATGTGTTTTTTTCGTAAAAATCTGAGATTTTGTCAAATCGACGTTTTTGACCCTCGGAAATCGATATTTCGAGAATCAACGACGACAAATGACCATTTCACGATTTCGACAAAATTCGACTTTGGTTCCGGTGCAATGACGATTTGTCGATGTAAACGCATCGGAAATGTGTTTTTTCGTAAAAAACTGACATTTTTGTCAAATCAGCGTTTTTGACCCTCGGACATCGAGATTTCGAGAATCAGCGACGACAAACGACTCATTCACGATTTTGCCAAAATTTGACTTTGGTTCCGATGCAATGACGATTTGTCGATGTAAACGCATCGGAAATGTGTTTTTTTCGTAAAAATCTGAGATTTTGTCAAATCGACGTTTTTGACCCTCGGAAATCGATATTTCGAGAATCAACGACGACAAATGACCATTTCACGATTTCGACAAAATTCGACTTTGGTTCCGATGCAATGACGATTTGTCGATGTAAACGCATCGGAAATGTGTTTTTTTCGTAAAAATCTGAGATTTTGTCAAATCGACGTTTTTGACCCTCGGAAATCGAGATTTCGAGAATCAACGACGACAAACGACGATTTCACGATTTCGACAAAATTCGACTTTGGTTCCGATGCAATGACGATTTGTCGATGTAAACGCATCGGAAATGTGTTTTTTTCGTAAAAATCTGAGATTTTGTCAAATCGACGTTTTTGACCCTCGGAAATCGATATTTCGAGAATCAACGACGACAAATGACCATTTCACGATTTCGACAAAATTCGACTTTGGTTCCGGTGCAATGACGATTTGTCGATGTAAACGCATCGGAAATGTGTTTTTTCGTAAAAAACTGACATTTTTGTCAAATCAGCGTTTTTGACCCTCGGACATCGAGATTTCGAGAATCAACGACGACAAATGACCATTTCACGATTTTGACAAACTTCGACTTTGGTTCCGATGCAATGACGATTTGTCGATGTAAACGCATCGGAAATGTGTTTTTTCGTAAAAATCTGAGATTTTGTCAAAACAGCGTTTTTGACCGTCGGACATCGAGATTTCGAGGATCAACGACGACAATCGACCATTTCACGATTTTGCCAAAATTTGACTTAGTTTCCGGTGCAATGATGATTTGTCGTTGTAAACGCATCGGAAATGTGTTTTTTCGTAAAAATCTGACATTTTTGTCAAATCAGCGTTTTTGACGCTCGGACATCGAGATTTCGAGAATCAACGACGACAAACGACGATTTCACGATTTCGACAAAATTCGACTTTGGTTCCGATGCAATGACGATTTGTCGATGTAAACGCATCGGAAATGTGTTTTTTTCGTAAAAATCTGAGATTTTGTCAAATCGACGTTTTTGACCCTCGGAAATCGATATTTCGAGAATCAACGACGACAAATGACCATTTCACGATTTCGACAAAATTCGACTTTGGTTCCGATGCAATGACGATTTGTCGATGTAAACGCATCGGAAATGTGTTTTTTTCGTAAAAATCTGAGATTTTGTCAAATCGACGTTTTTGACCCTCGGAAATCGATATTTCGAGAATCAACGACGACAAATGACCATTTCACGATTTCGACAAAATTCGACTTTGGTTCCGATGCAATGACGATTTGTCGATGTAAACGCATCGGAAATGTGTTTTTTTCGTAAAAATCTGAGATTTTGTCAAATCGACGTTTTTGACCCTCGGAAATCGATATTTCGAGAATCAACGACGACAAATGACCATTTCACGATTTCGACAAAATTCGACTTTGGTTCCGGTGCAATGACGATTTGTCGATGTAAACGCATCGGAAATGTGTTTTTTCGTAAAAAACTGACATTTTTGTCAAATCAGCGTTTTTGACCCTCGGACATCGAGATTTCGAGAATCAACGACGACAATCGACCATTTCACGATTTAGCTAAACTTCGACTTTGGTTCCGGTGCAATGACGATTTGTCGATGTGAACGCATCGGAAATGTGTTTTTTCGTAAAAAACTGACATTTTTGTCAAATCAGCGTTTTTGACCCTCGGACATCGATATTTCGAGGATCAAGGACGACAATCGACCATTTCACGATTTCGACAAAATTCGACTTCGGTTCCGATGCAATGACGATTTGTCGATGTAAACGCATCGGAAATGTGTTTTTTCGTAAAAAACTGACATTTTTGTCAAATCAGCGTTTTTGACCCTCGGACATCGAGATTTCGAGAATCAACGACGACAAACGACGATTTCACGATTTCGACAAAATTCGACGTTGGTTCCGATGCAATGACGATTTGTCGATGTAAACGCATCGGAAATGTGTTTTTTTCGTAAAAATCTGAGATTTTGTCAAATCGACGTTTTGACCCTCGGAAATCGATATTTCGAGAATCAACGACGACAAATGACCATTTCACGATTTCGACAAAATTCGACTTTGGTTCCGATGCAATGACGATTTGTCGATGTAAACGCATCGGAAATGTGTTTTTTTCGTAAAAATCTGACGTTTTTGTCAAATCGACGTTTTTGACCCTCGGAAATCGAGATTTCGAGAATCAACGGCGACAAACGACGATTTCACGATTTCGCGGAAATTCGACTTTGGTTCCGATGCAATGACGATTTGTCGTTGTAAACGCATTGGAAATGTGTTTTTTTCGTAAAAATCTGACGTTTTTGTCAAATCGACGTTTTTGACCCTCGGAAATCGAGATTTCGAGAATCAACGGCGACAAACGACGATTTCACGATTTCGACAAAATTCGACTTTGGTTCCGATGCAATGACGATTTGTCGATGTAAACGCATCGGAAATGTGTTTTTTTCGTAAAAATCTGAGATTTTGTCAAATCGACGTTTTGACCCTCGGAAATCGATATTTCGAGAATCAACGACGACAAATGACCATTTCACGATTTCGACAAAATTCGACTTTGGTTCCGATGCAATGACGATTTGTCGATGTAAACGCATCGGAAATGTGTTTTTTTCGTAAAAATCTGAGATTTTGTCAAATCGACGTTTTTGACCCTCGGAAATCGATATTTCGAGAATCAACGACGACAAATGACCATTTCACGATTTCGACAAAATTCGACTTTGGTTCCGATGCAATGACGATTTGTCGATGTAAACGCATCGGAAATGTGTTTTTTTCGTAAAAATCTGAGATTTTGTCAAATCGACGTTTTTGACCCTCGGAAATCGAGATTTCGAGAATCAACGACGACAAACGACGATTTCACGATTTCGACAAAATTCGACTTAGGTTCCGATGCAATGACGATTTGTCGATGTAAACGCATCGGAAATGTGTTTTTTTCGTAAAAATCTGAGATTTTGTCAAATCGAAGTTTTTGACTCTCGGAAATCGAGATTTCGAGAATCAACGACGACAAACGACCATTTCACGATTTCGACAAAATTCGACTTTGGTTCCGATGCAATGACGATTTGTCGATGCATCGGAAATGTGTTTTTTCCGTAAAAATCTGAGATTTTGTCAAATCGACGTTTTTGACCCTCGGAAATCGATATTTCGAGAATCAACGACGACAAACGACGATTTCACGATTTCGACAAAATTCGACTTCGGTTCCGATGCAATGACGATTTGTCGTTGTAAACGCATCGGAAATGTGTTTTTTTCGTAAAAATCTGAGATTTTGTCAAATCGACGTTTTTGACCCTCGGAAATCGATATTTCGAGAATCAACGACGACAAATGACCATTTCACGATTTCGACAAAATTCGACTTTGGTTCCGATGCAATGACGATTTGTCGATGTAAACGCATCGGAAATGTGTTTTTTTCGTAAAAATCTGAGATTTTGTCAAATCGACGTTTTGACCCTCGGAAATCGATATTTCGAGAATCAACGACGACAAATGACCATTTCACGATTTCGACAAAATTCGACTTTGGTTCCGATGCAATGACGATTTGTCGATGTAAACGCATCGGAAATGTGTTTTTTACGTAAAAATCTGAGATTTTGTCAAATCGACGTTTTTGACCCTCGGAAATCGATAATTCGAGAATGAACGACGACAAACGACCATTTCACGATTTCGACAAAATTCGACTTTGGTTCCGATGCAATGACGATTTGTCGATGTAAACGCATCGGAAATGTGTTTTTTCGTAAAACACTGACATTTTTGTCAAATCAGCGTTTTTGACCCTCGGACATCGAGATTTCGAGAATCAACGACGACAAATGACCATTTCACGATTTCGACAAAATTCGACTTTGGTTCCGGTGCAATGACGATTTGTCGATGTAAACGCATCGGAAATGTGTTTTTTCGTAAAAAACTGACATTTTTGTCAAATCAGCGTTTTTGACCCTCGGACATCGAGATTTCGAGAATCAACGACGACAAATGACCATTTCACGATTTCGACAAAATTCGACTTTGGTTCCGATGCAATGACGATTTGTCGATGTAAACGCATCGGAAATGTGTTTTTTTCGTAAAAATCTGAGATTTTGTCAAATCGAAGTTTTTGACTCTCGGAAATCGAGATTTCGAGAATCAACGACGACAAACGACCATTTCACGATTTCGACAAAATTCGACTTTGGTTCCGATGCAATGACGATTTGTCGATGTAAACGCATCGGAAATGTGTTTTTTTCGTAAAAATCTGAGATTTTGTCAAATCGACGTTTTTGACCCTCGGAAATCGATATTTCGATGCAATGACGATTTGTCGATGTAAACGCATCGGAAATGTGTTTTTTTCGTAAAAATCTGAGATTTTGTCAAATCGACGTTTTTGACCCTCGGAAATCGATATTTCGAGAATCAACGGCGACAAACGACCATTTCACGATTTTGCCAAAATTTGACTTAGTTTCCGGTGCAATGATGATTTGTCGTTGTAAACGCATCGGAAATGTGTTTTTTCGTAAAAATCTGACATTTTTGTCAAATCAGCGTTTTTGACCCTCGGACATCGAGATTTCGAGAATCAACGACGACAAATGACCATTTCACGATTTCGACAAAATTCGACTTTGGTTCCGGTGCAATGACGATTTGTCGATGTAAACGCATCGGAAATGTGTTTTTTCGTAAAAATCTGAGATTTTGTCAAATCAGCGTTTTTGACCGTCGGACATCGAGATTTCGAGGATCAACGACGACAATCGACAATTTCACGATTTTGCCAAAATTTGACTTAGTTTCCGGTGCAATGATGATTTGTCGTTGTAAACGCATCGGAAATGTGTTTTTTCGTAAAAATCTGACATTTTTGTCAAATCAGCGTTTTTGACCCTCGGACATCGAGATTTCGAGAATCAACGACGACAAACGACGATTTCACGATTTTGCCAAAATTTGACTTTGGTTCCGATGCAATGACGATTTGTCGATGTAAACGGATCGGAAATGTATTTTTTTCGTAAAAATCTGAGATTTTGTCAAATCGACGTTTTTGACCCTCGGAAATCGATATTTCGAGAATCAACGACGACAAATGACCATTTCACGATTTCGACAAAATTCGACTTTGGTTCCGATGCAATGACGATTTGTCGATGTAAACGCATCGGAAATGTGTTTTTTTCGTAAAAATCTGACATTTTTGTCAAATCAGCGTTTTTGACGCTCGGACATCGAGATTTCGAGAATCAACGACGACAAACGACGATTTCACGATTTCGACAAAATTCGACTTTGGTTCCGATGCAATGACGATTTGTCGATGTAAACGCATCGGAAATGTGTTTTTTTCGTAAAAATCTGAGATTTTGTCAAATCGACGTTTTTGACCCTCGGAAATCGATATTTCGAGAATCAACGACGACAAATGACCATTTCACGATTTCGACAAAATTCGACTTTGGTTCCGATGCAATGACGATTTGTCGATGTAAACGCATCGGAAATGTGTTTTTTTCGTAAAAATCTGAGATTTTGTCAAATCGACGTTTTTGACCCTCGGAAATCGATATTTCGAGAATCAACGACGACAAATGACCATTTCACGATTTCGACAAAATTCGACTTTGGTTCCGATGCAATGACGATTTGTCGATGTAAACGCATCGGAAATGTGTTTTTTTCGTAAAAATCTGAGATTTTGTCAAATCGACGTTTTTGACCCTCGGAAATCGATATTTCGAGAATCAACGACGACAAATGACCATTTCACGATTTCGACAAAATTCGACTTTGGTTCCGGTGCAATGACGATTTGTCGATGTAAACGCATCGGAAATGTGTTTTTTCGTAAAAAACTGACATTTTTGTCAAATCAGCGTTTTTGACCCTCGGACATCGAGATTTCGAGAATCAACGACGACAATCGACCATTTCACGATTTAGCTAAACTTCGACTTTGGTTCCGGTGCAATGACGATTTGTCGATGTGAACGCATCGGAAATGTGTTTTTTCGTAAAAAACTGACATTTTTGTCAAATCAGCGTTTTTGACCCTCGGACATCGATATTTCGAGGATCAAGGACGACAATCGACCATTTCACGATTTCGACAAAATTCGACTTCGGTTCCGATGCAATGACGATTTGTCGATGTAAACGCATCGGAAATGTGTTTTTTCGTAAAAAACTGACATTTTTGTCAAATCAGCGTTTTTGACCCTCGGACATCGAGATTTCGAGAATCAACGACGACAAACGACGATTTCACGATTTCGACAAAATTCGACGTTGGTTCCGATGCAATGACGATTTGTCGATGTAAACGCATCGGAAATGTGTTTTTTTCGTAAAAATCTGAGATTTTGTCAAATCGACGTTTTGACCCTCGGAAATCGATATTTCGAGAATCAACGACGACAAATGACCATTTCACGATTTCGACAAAATTCGACTTTGGTTCCGATGCAATGACGATTTGTCGATGTAAACGCATCGGAAATGTGTTTTTTTCGTAAAAATCTGACGTTTTTGTCAAATCGACGTTTTTGACCCTCGGAAATCGAGATTTCGAGAATCAACGGCGACAAACGACGATTTCACGATTTCGCGGAAATTCGACTTTGGTTCCGATGCAATGACGATTTGTCGTTGTAAACGCATTGGAAATGTGTTTTTTTCGTAAAAATCTGACGTTTTTGTCAAATCGACGTTTTTGACCCTCGGAAATCGAGATTTCGAGAATCAACGGCGACAAACGACGATTTCACGATTTCGACAAAATTCGACTTTGGTTCCGATGCAATGACGATTTGTCGATGTAAACGCATCGGAAATGTGTTTTTTTCGTAAAAATCTGAGATTTTGTCAAATCGACGTTTTGACCCTCGGAAATCGATATTTCGAGAATCAACGACGACAAATGACCATTTCACGATTTCGACAAAATTCGACTTTGGTTCCGATGCAATGACGATTTGTCGATGTAAACGCATCGGAAATGTGTTTTTTTCGTAAAAATCTGAGATTTTGTCAAATCGACGTTTTTGACCCTCGGAAATCGATATTTCGAGAATCAACGACGACAAATGACCATTTCACGATTTCGACAAAATTCGACTTTGGTTCCGATGCAATGACGATTTGTCGATGTAAACGCATCGGAAATGTGTTTTTTTCGTAAAAATCTGAGATTTTGTCAAATCGACGTTTTTGACCCTCGGAAATCGAGATTTCGAGAATCAACGACGACAAACGACGATTTCACGATTTCGACAAAATTCGACTTAGGTTCCGATGCAATGACGATTTGTCGATGTAAACGCATCGGAAATGTGTTTTTTTCGTAAAAATCTGAGATTTTGTCAAATCGAAGTTTTTGACTCTCGGAAATCGAGATTTCGAGAATCAACGACGACAAACGACCATTTCACGATTTCGACAAAATTCGACTTTGGTTCCGATGCAATGACGATTTGTCGATGCATCGGAAATGTGTTTTTTCCGTAAAAATCTGAGATTTTGTCAAATCGACGTTTTTGACCCTCGGAAATCGATATTTCGAGAATCAACGACGACAAACGACGATTTCACGATTTCGACAAAATTCGACTTCGGTTCCGATGCAATGACGATTTGTCGTTGTAAACGCATCGGAAATGTGTTTTTTTCGTAAAAATCTGAGATTTTGTCAAATCGACGTTTTTGACCCTCGGAAATCGATATTTCGAGAATCAACGACGACAAATGACCATTTCACGATTTCGACAAAATTCGACTTTGGTTCCGATGCAATGACGATTTGTCGATGTAAACGCATCGGAAATGTGTTTTTTTCGTAAAAATCTGAGATTTTGTCAAATCGACGTTTTGACCCTCGGAAATCGATATTTCGAGAATCAACGACGACAAATGACCATTTCACGATTTCGACAAAATTCGACTTTGGTTCCGATGCAATGACGATTTGTCGATGTAAACGCATCGGAAATGTGTTTTTTACGTAAAAATCTGAGATTTTGTCAAATCGACGTTTTTGACCCTCGGAAATCGTTAATTCGAGAATGAACGACGACAAACGACCATTTCACGATTTCGACAAAATTCGACTTTGGTTCCGATGCAATGACGATTTGTCGATGTAAACGCATCGGAAATGTGTTTTTTCGTAAAACACTGACATTTTTGTCAAATCAGCGTTTTTGACCCTCGGACATCGAGATTTCGAGAATCAACGACGACAAATGACCATTTCACGATTTCGACAAAATTCGACTTTGGTTCCGGTGCAATGACGATTTGTCGATGTAAACGCATCGGAAATGTGTTTTTTCGTAAAAAACTGACATTTTTGTCAAATCAGCGTTTTTGACCCTCGGACATCGAGATTTCGAGAATCAACGACGACAAATGACCATTTCACGATTTCGACAAAATTCGACTTTGGTTCCGATGCAATGACGATTTGTCGATGTAAACGCATCGGAAATGTGTTTTTTTCGTAAAAATCTGAGATTTTGTCAAATCGAAGTTTTTGACTCTCGGGAATCGAGATTTCGAGAATCAACGACGACAAACGACCATTTCACGATTTCGACAAAATTCGACTTTGGTTCCGATGCAATGACGATTTGTCGATGTAAACGCATCGGAAATGTGTTTTTTTCGTAAAAATCTGAGATTTTGTCAAATCGACGTTTTTGACCCTCGGAAATCGATATTTCGATGCAATGACGATTTGTCGATGTAAACGCATCGGAAATGTGTTTTTTTCGTAAAAATCTGAGATTGTTACGTCCTGGGTTCGACGGCCAGTTGAAAATTTGGTAACTTTGAGACTAAATTTTTATTTAACTCGAATTATAACTAATCTATTAAATTCTTTTATTTAACAAAATCAATATTGTTTAATCGAGTAAATATCTTAAACAAACAAATACATAATCGCAATATAGCGAATCGAGTCTCAATCTCAACATTAAAATTTGAATAACAACTAAAATATAATACATAAACAAATTCTGATTAGTCCATTCGATGTATCATTTCATTTAGGAGTTATAAAAATCCTCTGCTAAAATTGCTCTAGGACTCATAGTTTACGAGTTATTTACGTTTTTCCGAAAAAGAGTAACGGAGAACGGAGAATATCAATAAAATTTACTTTTCTCCGCGTGAAGCGAAAATCAATCACAAATAACTATATGGACTTAAGATCCATGCTGATTTATTATAAATAATATTTACTAACAAATTGTTAATAATTATTAAATTTGCAAAATTGTGAATATAACAATATTCATCTGTGCTTATAATTAAAAACGCCACATAATGCCAGATAAATAAAACTTATTGTAACAATCATTCACAGCCAATGTAAAAAACTATATTATAATAACAATATAAACAATTACATTGTAATGGCATTTAAATAACAATGTATAGTATAGAAACTCATAAATAATTAATATATTGCGCAGTAAATTGTAACTAGCATTCAGTCATGTCCATTAGTGCGATAACAATAAATATCGAATATCTAGCCAAGTGTGAGACCGGATGAGGCACAGACACTTGGTCAGCAAAATCATAATCTCGCTTCTCGAGAAATCCATTTGCACACGTGCAAATTCGCTAACTCGACGTTTGTATCGTGGGATGCTGCATCAGCATACGGCTCCACGCGCGGATGCCCCCACCATCGTTCAGCGCAGCGCTTCGCCTCCGAGAGCGGCTGCCCCTCCACCTTACAGAGATGGGACTTACCATCCCCTCCACACTCCTCGCGTGATGGAGAGTTCCTTCAAAGCTCTTCAGTCTAGATACATCGCGCCAACAGTTAACATCTCTCCGCGAGTCTAGCTCCGTGCTACGACAAAATGTACGCGCACGTTAAATTCAAATATTATAAACACTTAGACTTCTTTAGTCTAGTCTCTGCGTTCAAACCAGCAACATCTCTCGCGAGTCTAGCTCCGTGCTACGACAACCATGTACGCGCACGTTAAATATTGGATCCACAATTATTATAAAATTACAACAATCTAATTCAGTTCTGTACCGCAACTTCGCATCATCATCATTAATAAGTGTTATTGTTTGATCAACATTTTAAATAAATATTAATCAAATACCCGCTACGCTCAATCGGACTTTCCAATCATTGTTAAGAAGTAATTAACTACCTTTGAACAATAAATAATTAATCATCTGTTCATCAATCACCGAGACACAGCTCCTATCCCTGACTGGCGCATTCCAGTCTCAACAACGGAGCTACAAATACGTTCAGTTCGCGTCGCTACGTCAATTCAATCTAATCTCAAATGAATTTCGAGTAATTAACAATCGGCGACGTAACAGAACATGTATTTTCTGGTGACAGCGGTGGGATACGTCTGGTGATTTCGTGACAGTCATTTTCAATTTTGACATTCAGTTAATACGATTAACCGTTATCGTATAAAATAAAAAATACATACATCAATGTGATACTAGCTTGAAACACACACAAGCTAATAAAATCATTACAATCAAATTCCAAATAAAAACCTCGTTGCGCGAATAAATAAAATAAATTTAAAAAAAAAATTAAAAACGTGGTCTACTTGTTCAGTGATATGGACGAACATGTTTAACGGAACCTCTGAGCCACTGTCGAACATGTCAACGAAACCTCTGAGTTGACAGATGGACACGTCCGGGAGAACCGCTGAGTCGTCACATCGAGCATCGGCAAGTGATCGCGCAAAAAAATGTTTCATCATCTAATAAAATCTAATAAAATAATTACACTCAAATCTAAAATATAAACCTCGTTGCGCGAATAAATAAAATAAATAAAAATTTTTTAAAAAACGTGGTCTACTTGTTCAGTGATATGGACGAACATGTTTAACGGAACCTCTGAGCCACTGTCGAACAAGTCAATGAAACCTCTGAGTTGACAGATGGACACGTCCGGGAGAACCTCTGAGTCGTCACATAGAGCATCGACAAGTGATAGCGCAAAAAAAAAAAAAAAAAAAAAAAAAAAAAAAAATGTTTCTTCATCAACATCATCAGTCACATGGACGAACAAGTTAGCAACACTTATGGATCACTCTAGTTGAACAAGTCACGTAACCGCTGAGTCGTCACATAGTGCATCGATACGCTATCAAACTATTTGGACAATTATAAAACAGTGCACGAGTGGAAAAAAAGGTGATGAACATTGAAAAATCGTTAAAATTCAAATCTTGAATCAAGAGTTGATCTGATTCAATAAAATTGTAATCGTGTGTTTAGCTTCGAAAACAAACAAGCTATAAAAATTTAAATTTTACAAAAAAAATAATCGTTGTACGAGTAAAATCAATCGATATGCTCGTTTATCAATCCCAAGTGCAATTAATTCATCGGTCACACTGGCGAACACGTTCCAAAACCTCTGAGCTTCAGTCGAACATGTATTAAAACCTCTGAGTCGACATGGGGACATGTTGTTGAGAACCTCTGAGTCGACACATAGTGCATCGGTGACAAATCAATAAATTGGGACATATTCAATAAAAAAAAAAAAAAAAAACAAATATAAAATAAAATCAATGTGTCATTAATTAAACCAAATATTCATTTACAAAAATAAAATCCCTCGTTCATATGGATGAACACGTTACGAAACCTCTGAGCTGCGGTCGAACATGTTTTAAAAAAAAAAACCTCTGAGTCGATATGGAGACACGTTGTCGGAACCTCTGAGTCATCACATTGACTATCGAAGGGAAGTGAATATATTTTGGACATTTATTCTTTTATTTTTACAAATTCAGTGAAATACAAAATCGTGAATGGTATAAAATAATTCACGCAATAAAATCAAACATTCGTAAATTTGTTCATTATTCGATCTTTTAAGATCGAATAAAAGTTTAACAAATCATAAAACAAGTGAAAGTTACAAAATTCGAGTAACACACATCGCTTTCCTACATCGGAACACACAACTTCAACATGAAGTTCAGAATTGTGAAAAAAGTTTGTACAAAAGTGATCGTGGATAATTTTGCGAAAATAATCATCGACTCCAAAACAAAACGGAGCATTGAAAATCGACTTCAAGCGTCACGCATACACGTTCAACGGATACCTCTGAGCCGCTGTCGAACATGTAAAGTGAGACCTCTGAGTCGACAACCGGACACGTCTCGTGAACCTCTGAGATGCTACCGCTTCATCAACAAATCAGGTGAATAAATAAAAAAAAATTGAAGTCAAAACGTCGGATACACGCAGTCGTATCTGTCGAAATCAACATTTCATCATATCAACTTGACGGCGTGGGAACCTAAACAAAATATTTTCATCTTGACGGCGTGGGAATTCAGAAATTCATCGGATCCAGCCATACAAATTTCATCTTGACGGCGTGGGAACACACAAGATTTCCACCGTCGGAACTTCGCGTCGAACCAGTCCGTCTCTTTTGGTCTTCGACGGACTTCAGCAGAGCTTCAGCACTGCTTCCGTTTTAACGGGGGAAGTGTTACGTCCTGGGTTCGACGGCCAGTTGAAAATTTGGTAACTTTGAGACTAAATTTTTATTTAACTCGAATTATAACTAATCTATTAAATTCTTTTATTTAACAAAATCAATATTGTTTAATCGAGTAAATATCTTAAACAAACAAATACATAATCGCAATATAGCGAATCGAGTCTCAATCTCAACATTAAAATTTGAATAACAACTAAAATATAATACATAAACAAATTCTGATTAGTCCATTCGATGTATCATTTCATTTAGGAGTTATAAAAATCCTCTGCTAAAATTGCTCTAGGACTCATAGTTTACGAGTTATTTACGTTTTTCCGAAAAAGAGTAACGGAGAACGGAGAATATCAATAAAATTTACTTTTCTCCGCGTGAAGCGAAAATCAATCACAAATAACTATATGGACTTAAGATCCATGCTGATTTATTATAAATAATATTTACTAACAAATTGTTAATAATTATTAAATTTGCAAAATTGTGAATATAACAATATTCATCTGTGCTTATAATTAAAAACGGCACATAATGCCAGATAAATAAAACTTATTGTAACAATCATTCACAGCCAATGTAAAAAACTATATTATAATAACAATATAAACAATTACATTGTAATGGCATTTAAATAACAATGTATAGTATAGAAACTCATAAATAATTAATATATTGCGCAGTAAATTGTAACTAGCATTCAGTCATGTCCATTAGTGCGATAACAATAAATATCGAATATCTAGCCAAGTGTGAGACCGGATGAGGCACAGACACTTGGTCAGCAAAATCATAATCTCGCTTCTCGAGAAATCCATTTGCACACGTGCAAATTCGCTAACTCGACGTTTGTATCGTGGGATGCTGCATCAGCATACGGCTCCACGCGCGGATGCCCCCACCATCGTTCAGCGCAGCGCTTCGCCTCCGAGAGCGGCTGCCCCTCCACCTTACAGAGATGGGACTTACCATCCCCTCCACACTCCTCGCGTGATGGAGAGTTCCTTCAGAGCTCTTCAGTCTAGATACATCGCGCCAACAGTTAACATCTCTCCGCGAGTCTAGCTCCGTGCTACGACAAAATGTACGCGCACGTTAAATTCAAATATTATAAACACTTAGACTTCTTTAGTCTAGTCTCTGCGTTCAAACCAGCAACATCTCTCGCGAGTCTAGCTCCGTGCTACGACAACCATGTACGCGCACGTTAAATATTGGATCCACAATTATTATAAAATTACAACAATCTAATTCAGTTCTGTACCGCAACTTCGCATCATCATCATTAATAAGTGTTATTGTTTGATCAACATTTTAAATAAATATTAATCAAATACCCGCTACGCTCAATCGGACTTTCCAATCATTGTTAAGAAGTAATTAACTACCTTTGAACAATAAATAATTAATCATCTGTTCATCAATCACCGAGACACAGCTCCTATCCCTGACTGGCGCATTCCAGTCTCAACAACGGAGCTACAAATACGTTCAGTTCGCGTCGCTACGTCAATTCAATCTAATCTCAAATGAATTTCGAGTAATTAACAATCGGCGACGTAACAGAACATGTATTTTCTGGTGACAGCGGTGGGATACGTCTGGTGATTTCGTGACAGTCATTTTCAATTTTGACATTCAGTTAATACGATTAACCGTTATCGTATAAAATAAAAAATACATACATCAATGTGATACTAGCTTGAAACACACACAAGCTAATAAAATCATTACAATCAAATTCCAAATAAAAACCTCGTTGCGCGAATAAATAAAATAAATTTAAAAAAAAAATTAAAAACGTGGTCTACTTGTTCAGTGATATGGACGAACATGTTTAACGGAACCTCTGAGCCACTGTCGAACATGTCAACGAAACCTCTGAGTTGACAGATGGACACGTCCGGGAGAACCGCTGAGTCGTCACATCGAGCATCGGCAAGTGATCGCGCAAAAAAATGTTTCATCATCTAATAAAATCTAATAAAATAATTACACTCAAATCTAAAATATAAACCTCGTTGCGCGAATAAATAAAATAAATAAAAATTTTTTAAAAAACGTGGTCTACTTGTTCAGTGATATGGACGAACATGTTTAACGGAACCTCTGAGCCACTGTCGAACAAGTCAATGAAACCTCTGAGTTGACAGATGGACACGTCCGGGAGAACCTCTGAGTCGTCACATAGAGCATCGACAAGTGATAGCGCAAAAAAAAAAAAAAAAAAAAAAAAAAAAAAAAATGTTTCTTCATCAACATCATCAGTCACATGGACGAACAAGTTAGCAACACTTATGGATCACTCTAGTTGAACAAGTCACGTAACCGCTGAGTCGTCACATAGTGCATCGATACGCTATCAAACTATTTGGACAATTATAAAACAGTGCACGAGTGGAAAAAAAGGTGATGAACATTGAAAAATCGTTAAAATTCAAATCTTGAATCAAGAGTTGATCTGATTCAATAAAATTGTAATCGTGTGTTTAGCTTCGAAAACAAACAAGCTATAAAAATTTAAATTTTACAAAAAAAATAATCGTTGTACGAGTAAAATCAATCGATATGCTCGTTTATCAATCCCAAGTGCAATTAATTCATCGGTCACACTGGCGAACACGTTCCAAAACCTCTGAGCTTCAGTCGAACATGTATTAAAACCTCTGAGTCGACATGGGGACATGTTGTTGAGAACCTCTGAGTCGACACATAGTGCATCGGTGACAAATCAATAAATTGGGACATATTCAATAAAAAAAAAAAAAAAAAACAAATATAAAATAAAATCAATGTGTCATTAATTAAACCAAATATTCATTTACAAAAATAAAATCCCTCGTTCATATGGATGAACACGTTACGAAACCTCTGAGCTGCGGTCGAACATGTTTTAAAAAAAAAAACCTCTGAGTCGATATGGAGACACGTTGTCGGAACCTCTGAGTCATCACATTGACTATCGAAGGGAAGTGAATATATTTTGGACATTTATTCTTTTATTTTTACAAATTCAGTGAAATACAAAATCGTGAATGGTATAAAATAATTCACGCAATAAAATCAAACATTCGTAAATTTGTTCATTATTCGATCTTTTAAGATCGAATAAAAGTTTAACAAATCATAAAACAAGTGAAAGTTACAAAATTCGAGTAACACACATCGCTTTCCTACATCGGAACACACAACTTCAACATGAAGTTCAGAATTGTGAAAAAAGTTTGTACAAAAGTGATCGTGGATAATTTTGCGAAAATAATCATCGACTCCAAAACAAAACGGAGCATTGAAAATCGACTTCAAGCGTCACGCATACACGTTCAACGGATACCTCTGAGCCGCTGTCGAACATGTAAAGTGAGACCTCTGAGTCGACAACCGGACACGTCTCGTGAACCTCTGAGATGCTACCGCTTCATCAACAAATCAGGTGAATAAATAAAAAAAAATTGAAGTCAAAACGTCGGATACACGCAGTCGTATCTGTCGAAATCAACATTTCATCATATCAACTTGACGGCGTGGGAACCTAAACAAAATATTTTCATCTTGACGGCGTGGGAATTCAGAAATTCATCGGATCCAGCCATACAAATTTCATCTTGACGGCGTGGGAACACACAAGATTTCCACCGTCGGAACTTCGCGTCGAACCAGTCCGTCTCTTTTGGTCTTCGGCGGACTTCAGCAGAGCTTCAGCACTGCTTCCGTTTTAACGGGGGAAGTGTTACGTCCTGGGTTCGACGGCCAGTTGAAAATTTGGTAACTTTGAGACTAAATTTTTATTTAACTCGAATTATAACTAATCTATTAAATTCTTTTATTTAACAAAATCAATATTGTTTAATCGAGTAAATATCTTAAACAAACAAATACATAATCGCAATATAGCGAATCGAGTCTCAATCTCAACATTAAAATTTGAATAACAACTAAAATATAATACATAAACAAATTCTGATTAGTCCATTCGATGTATCATTTCATTTAGGAGTTATAAAAATCCTCTGCTAAAATTGCTCTAGGACTCATAGTTTACGAGTTATTTACGTTTTTCCGAAAAAGAGTAACGGAGAACGGAGAATATCAATAAAATTTACTTTTCTCCGCGTGAAGCGAAAATCAATCACAAATAACTATATGGACTTAAGATCCATGCTGATTTATTATAAATAATATTTACTAACAAATTGTTAATAATTATTAAATTTGCAAAATTGTGAATATAACAATATTCATCTGTGCTTATAATTAAAAACGGCACATAATGCCAGATAAATAAAACTTATTGTAACAATCATTCACAGCCAATGTAAAAAACTATATTATAATAACAATATAAACAATTACATTGTAATGGCATTTAAATAACAATGTATAGTATAGAAACTCATAAATAATTAATATATTGCGCAGTAAATTGTAACTAGCATTCAGTCATGTCCATTAGTGCGATAACAATAAATATCGAATATCTAGCCAAGTGTGAGACCGGATGAGGCACAGACACTTGGTCAGCAAAATCATAATCTCGCTTCTCGAGAAATCCATTTGCACACGTGCAAATTCGCTAACTCGACGTTTGTATCGTGGGATGCTGCATCAGCATACGGCTCCACGCGCGGATGCCCCCACCATCGTTCAGCGCAGCGCTTCGCCTCCGAGAGCGGCTGCCCCTCCACCTTACAGAGATGGGACTTACCATCCCCTCCACACTCCTCGCGTGATGGAGAGTTCCTTCAGAGCTCTTCAGTCTAGATACATCGCGCCAACAGTTAACATCTCTCCGCGAGTCTAGCTCCGTGCTACGACAAAATGTACGCGCACGTTAAATTCAAATATTATAAACACTTAGACTTCTTTAGTCTAGTCTCTGCGTTCAAACCAGCAACATCTCTCGCGAGTCTAGCTCCGTGCTACGACAACCATGTACGCGCACGTTAAATATTGGATCCACAATTATTATAAAATTACAACAATCTAATTCAGTTCTGTACCGCAACTTCGCATCATCATCATTAATAAGTGTTATTGTTTGATCAACATTTTAAATAAATATTAATCAAATACCCGCTACGCTCAATCGGACTTTCCAATCATTGTTAAGAAGTAATTAACTACCTTTGAACAATAAATAATTAATCATCTGTTCATCAATCACCGAGACACAGCTCCTATCCCTGACTGGCGCATTCCAGTCTCAACAACGGAGCTACAAATACGTTCAGTTCGCGTCGCTACGTCAATTCAATCTAATCTCAAATGAATTTCGAGTAATTAACAATCGGCGACGTAACAAGATTTTGTCAAATCGACGTTTTTGACCCTCGGAAATCGATATTTCGAGAATCAACGGCGACAAACGACCATTTCACGATTTTGCCAAAATTTGACTTAGTTTCCGGTGCAATGATGATTTGTCGTTGTAAACGCATCGGAAATGTGTTTTTTCGTAAAAATCTGACATTTTTGTCAAATCAGCGTTTTTGACCCTCGGACATCGAGATTTCGAGAATCAACGACGACAAATGACCATTTCACGATTTCGACAAAATTCGACTTTGGTTCCGGTGCAATGACGATTTGTCGATGTAAACGCATCGGAAATGTGTTTTTTCGTAAAAATCTGAGATTTTGTCAAAACAGCGTTTTTGACCGTCGGACATCGAGATTTCGAGGATCAACGACGACAATCGACAATTTCACGATTTTGCCAAAATTTGACTTAGTTTCCGGTGCAATGATGATTTGTCGTTGTAAACGCATCGGAAATGTGTTTTTTCGTAAAAATCTGACATTTTTGTCAAATCAGCGTTTTTGACCCTCGGACATCGAGATTTCGAGAATCAACGACGACAAACGACGATTTCACGATTTTGCCAAAATTTGACTTTGGTTCCGATGCAATGACGATTTGTCGATGTAAACGGATCGGAAATGTGTTTTTTTCGTAAAAATCTGAGATTTTGTCAAATCGACGTTTTTGACCCTCGGAAATCGATATTTCGAGAATCAACGACGACAAATGACCATTTCACGATTTCGACAAAATTCGACTTTGGTTCCGGTGCAATGACGATTTGTCGATGTAAACGCATCGGAAATGTGTTTTTTCGTAAAAAACTGACATTTTTGTCAAATCAGCGTTTTTGACCCTCGGACATCGAGATTTCGAGAATCAGCGACGACAAACGACTCATTCACGATTTTGCCAAAATTTGACTTTGGTTCCGATGCAATGACGATTTGTCGATGTAAACGCATCGGAAATGTGTTTTTTTCGTAAAAATCTGAGATTTTGTCAAATCGACGTTTTTGACCCTCGGAAATCGATATTTCGAGAATCAACGACGACAAATGACCATTTCACGATTTCGACAAAATTCGACTTTGGTTCCGATGCAATGACGATTTGTCGATGTAAACGCATCGGAAATGTGTTTTTTTCGTAAAAATCTGAGATTTTGTCAAATCGACGTTTTTGACCCTCGGAAATCGAGATTTCGAGAATCAACGACGACAAACGACGATTTCACGATTTCGACAAAATTCGACTTTGGTTCCGATGCAATGACGATTTGTCGATGTAAACGCATCGGAAATGTGTTTTTTTCGTAAAAATCTGAGATTTTGTCAAATCGACGTTTTTGACCCTCGGAAATCGATATTTCGAGAATCAACGACGACAAATGACCATTTCACGATTTCGACAAAATTCGACTTTGGTTCCGGTGCAATGACGATTTGTCGATGTAAACGCATCGGAAATGTGTTTTTTCGTAAAAAACTGACATTTTTGTCAAATCAGCGTTTTTGACCCTCGGACATCGAGATTTCGAGAATCAACGACGACAAATGACCATTTCACGATTTCGACAAACTTCGACTTTGGTTCCGATGCAATGGCGATTTGTCGATGTAAACGCATCGGAAATGTGTTTTTTCGTAAAAATCTGAGATTTTGTCAAAACAGCGTTTTTGACCGTCGGACATCGAGATTTCGAGGATCAACGACGACAATCGACCATTTCACGATTTTGCCAAAATTTGACTTAGTTTCCGGTGCAATGATGATTTGTCGTTGTAAACGCATCGGAAATGTGTTTTTTCGTAAAAATCTGACATTTTTGTCAAATCAGCGTTTTTGACGCTCGGACATCGAGATTTCGAGAATCAACGACGACAAACGACGATTTCACGATTTCGACAAAATTCGACTTTGGTTCCGATGCAATGACGATTTGTCGATGTAAACGCATCGGAAATGTGTTTTTTTCGTAAAAATCTGAGATTTTGTCAAATCGACGTTTTTGACCCTCGGAAATCGATATTTCGAGAATCAACGACGACAAATGACCATTTCACGATTTCGACAAAATTCGACTTTGGTTCCGATGCAATGACGATTTGTCGATGTAAACGCATGGGAAATGTGTTTTTTTCGTAAAAATCTGAGATTTTGTCAAATCGACGTTTTTGACCCTCGGAAATCGATATTTCGAGAATCAACGACGACAAATGACCATTTCACGATTTCGACAAAATTCGACTTTGGTTCCGGTGCAATGACGATTTGTCGATGTAAACGCATCGGAAATGTGTTTTTTCGTAAAAAACTGACATTTTTGTCAAATCAGCGTTTTTGACCCTCGGACATCGAGATTTCGAGAATCAACGACGACAAATGACCATTTCACGATTTCGACAAAATTCGACTTTGGTTCCGATGCAATGACGATTTGTCGATGTAAACGCATCGGAAATGTGTTTTTTTCGTAAAAATCTGAGATTTTGTCAAATCGAAGTTTTTGACTCTCGGAAATCGAGATTTCGAGAATCAACGACGACAAACGACCATTTCACGATTTCGACAAAATTCGACTTTGGTTCCGATGCAATGACGATTTGTCGATGCATCGGAAATGTGTTTTTTCCGTAAAAATCTGAGATTTTGTCAAATCGACGTTTTTGACCCTCGGAAATCGATATTTCGAGAATCAACGACGACAAACGACGATTTCACGATTTCGACAAAATTCGACTTCGGTTCCGATGCAATGACGATTTGTCGTTGTAAACGCATCGGAAATGTGTTTTTTTCGTAAAAATCTGAGATTTTGTCAAATCGACGTTTTTGACCCTCGGAAATCGATATTTCGAGAATCAACGACGACAAATGACCATTTCACGATTTCGACAAAATTCGACTTTGGTTCCGATGCAATGACGATTTGTCGATGTAAACGCATCGGAAATGTGTTTTTTTCGTAAAAATCTGAGATTTTGTCAAATCGACGTTTTGACCCTCGGAAATCGATATTTCGAGAATCAACGACGACAAATGACCATTTCACGATTTCGACAAAATTCGACTTTGGTTCCGATGCAATGACGATTTGTCGATGTAAACGCATCGGAAATGTGTTTTTTACGTAAAAATCTGAGATTTTGTCAAATCGACGTTTTTGACCCTCGGAAATCGATAATTCGAGAATGAACGACGACAAACGACCATTTCACGATTTCGACAAAATTCGACTTTGGTTCCGATGCAATGACGATTTGTCGATGTAAACGCATCGGAAATGTTTTTTTTCGTAAAACACTGACATTTTTGTCAAATCAGCGTTTTTGACCCTCGGACATCGAGATTTCGAGAATCAACGACGACAAATGACCATTTCACGATTTCGACAAAATTCGACTTTGGTTCCGGTGCAATGACGATTTGTCGATGTAAACGCATCGGAAATGTGTTTTTTCGTAAAAAACTGACATTTTTGTCAAATCAGCGTTTTTGACCCTCGGACATCGAGATTTCGAGAATCAACGACGACAAATGACCATTTCACGATTACGACAAAATTCGACTTTGGTTCCGATGCAATGACGATTTGTCGATGTAAACGCATCGGAAATGTGTTTTTTTCGTAAAAATCTGAGATTTTGTCAAATCGAAGTTTTTGACTCTCGGAAATCGAGATTTCGAGAATCAACGACGACAAACGACCATTTCACGATTTCGACAAAATTCGACTTTGGTTCCGATGCAATGACGATTTGTCGATGTAAACGCATCGGAAATGTGTTTTTTTCGTAAAAATCTGAGATTTTGTCAAATCGACGTTTTTGACCCTCGGAAATCGATATTTCGATGCAATGACGATTTGTCGATGTAAACGCATCGGAAATGTGTTTTTTTCGTAAAAATCTGAGATTTTGTCAAATCGACGTTTTTGACCCTCGGAAATCGATATTTCGAGAATCAACGGCGACAAACGACCATTTCACGATTTTGCCAAAATTTGACTTAGTTTCCGGTGCAATGATGATTTGTCGTTGTAAACGCATCGGAAATGTGTTTTTTCGTAAAAATCTGACATTTTTGTCAAATCAGCGTTTTTGACCCTCGGACATCGAGATTTCGAGAATCAACGACGACAAATGACCATTTCACGATTTCGACAAAATTCGACTTTGGTTCCGGTGCAATGACGATTTGTCGATGTAAACGCATCGGAAATGTGTTTTTTCGTAAAAATCTGAGATTTTGTCAAAACAGCGTTTTTGACCGTCGGACATCGAGATTTCGAGGATCAACGACGACAATCGACCATTTCACGATTTTGCCAAAATTTGACTTAGTTTCCGGTGCAATGATGATTTGTCGTTGTAAACGCATCGGAAATGTGTTTTTTCGTAAAAATCTGACATTTTTGTCAAATCACCGTTTTTGACCCTCGGACATCGAGATTTCGAGAATCAACGACGACAAACGACGATTTCACGATTTTGCCAAAATTTGACTTTGGTTCCGATGCAATGACGATTTGTCGATGTAAACGGATCGGAAATGTGTTTTTTTCGTAAAAATCTGAGATTTTGTCAAATCGACGTTTTTGACCCTCGGAAATCGATATTTCGAGAATCAACGACGACAAATGACCATTTCACGATTTCGACAAAATTCGACTTTGGTTCCGATGCAATGACGATTTGTCGATGTAAACGCATCGGAAATGTGTTTTTTTCGTAAAAATCTGAGATTTTGTCAAATCGACGTTTTTGACCCTCGGAAATCGATATTTCGAGAATCAACGACGACAAATGACCATTTCACGATTTCGACAAAATTCGACTTTGGTTCCGGTGCAATGACGATTTGTCGATGTAAACGCATCGGAAATGTGTTTTTTCGTAAAAAACTGACATTTTTGTCAAATCAGCGTTTTTGACCCTCGGACATCGAGATTTCGAGAATCAGCGACGACAAACGACTCATTCACGATTTTGCCAAAATTTGACTTTGGTTCCGATGCAATGACGATTTGTCGATGTAAACGCATCGGAAATGTGTTTTTTTCGTAAAAATCTGAGATTTTGTCAAATCGACGTTTTTGACCCTCGGAAATCGATATTTCGAGAATCAACGACGACAAATGACCATTTCACGATTTCGACAAAATTCGACTTTGGTTCCGATGCAATGACGATTTGTCGATGTAAACGCATCGGAAATGTGTTTTTTTCGTAAAAATCTGAGATTTTGTCAAATCGACGTTTTTGACCCTCGGAAATCGAGATTTCGAGAATCAACGACGACAAACGACGATTTCACGATTTCGACAAAATTCGACTTTGGTTCCGATGCAATGACGATTTGTCGATGTAAACGCATCGGAAATGTGTTTTTTTCGTAAAAATCTGAGATTTTGTCAAATCGACGTTTTTGACCCTCGGAAATCGATATTTCGAGAATCAACGACGACAAATGACCATTTCACGATTTCGACAAAATTCGACTTTGGTTCCGGTGCAATGACGATTTGTCGATGTAAACGCATCGGAAATGTGTTTTTTCGTAAAAAACTGACATTTTTGTCAAATCAGCGTTTTTGACCCTCGGACATCGAGATTTCGAGAATCAACGACGACAAATGACCATTTCACGATTTTGACAAACTTCGACTTTGGTTCCGATGCAATGACGATTTGTCGATGTAAACGCATCGGAAATGTGTTTTTTCGTAAAAATCTGAGATTTTGTCAAAACAGCGTTTTTGACCGTCGGACATCGAGATTTCGAGGATCAACGACGACAATCGACCATTTCACGATTTTGCCAAAATTTGACTTAGTTTCCGGTGCAATGATGATTTGTCGTTGTAAACGCATCGGAAATGTGTTTTTTCGTAAAAATCTGACATTTTTGTCAAATCAGCGTTTTTGACGCTCGGACATCGAGATTTCGAGAATCAACGACGACAAACGACGATTTCACGATTTCGACAAAATTCGACTTTGGTTCCGATGCAATGACGATTTGTCGATGTAAACGCATCGGAAATGTGTTTTTTTCGTAAAAATCTGAGATTTTGTCAAATCGACGTTTTTGACCCTCGGAAATCGATATTTCGAGAATCAACGACGACAAATGACCATTTCACGATTTCGACAAAATTCGACTTTGGTTCCGATGCAATGACGATTTGTCGATGTAAACGCATCGGAAATGTGTTTTTTTCGGAAAAATCTGAGATTTTGTCAAATCGACGTTTTTGACCCTCGGAAATCGATATTTCGAGAATCAACGACGACAAATGACCATTTCACGATTTCGACAAAATTCGACTTTGGTTCCGATGCAATGACGATTTGTCGATGTAAACGCATCGGAAATGTGTTTTTTTCGTAAAAATCTGAGATTTTGTCAAATCGACGTTTTTGACCCTCGGAAATCGATATTTCGAGAATCAACGACGACAAATGACCATTTCACGATTTCGACAAAATTCGACTTTGGTTCCGGTGCAATGACGATTTGTCGATGTAAACGCATCGGAAATGTGTTTTTTCGTAAAAAACTGACATTTTTGTCAAATCAGCGTTTTTGACCCTCGGACATCGAGATTTCGAGAATCAACGACGACAATCGACCATTTCACGATTTAGCTAAACTTCGACTTTGGTTCCGGTGCAATGACGATTTGTCGATGTGAACGCATCGGAAATGTGTTTTTTCGTAAAAAACTGACATTTTTGTCAAATCAGCGTTTTTGACCCTCGGACATCGATATTTCGAGGATCAACGACGACAAATGACCATTTCACGATTTCGACAAAATTCGACTTTGGTTCCGATGCAATGACGATTTGTCGATGTAAACGCATCGGAAATGTGTTTTTTTCGTAAAAATCTGAGATTTTGTCAAATCGAAGTTTTTGACTCTCGGAAATCGAGATTTCGAGAATCAACGACGACAAACGACCATTTCACGATTTCGACAAAATTCGACTTTGGTTCCGATGCAATGACGATTTGTCGATGTAAACGCATCGGAAATGTGTTTTTTTCGTAAAAATCTGAGATTTTGTCAAATCGACGTTTTTGACCCTCGGAAATCGATATTTCGATGCAATGACGATTTGTCGATGTAAACGCATCGGAAATGTGTTTTTTTCGTAAAAATCTGAGATTTTGTCAAATCGACGTTTTTGACCCTCGGAAATCGATATTTCGAGAATCAACGGCGACAAACGACCATTTCACGATTTTGCCAAAATTTGACTTAGTTTCCGGTGCAATGATGATTTGTCGTTGTAAACGCATCGGAAATGTGTTTTTTCGTAAAAATCTGACATTTTTGTCAAATCAGCGTTTTTGACCCTCGGACATCGAGATTTCGAGAATCAACGACGACAAATGACCATTTCACGATTTCGACAAAATTCGACTTTGGTTCCGGTGCAATGACGATTTGTCGATGTAAACGCATCGGAAATGTGTTTTTTCGTAAAAATCTGAGATTTTGTCAAAACAGCGTTTTTGACCGTCGGACATCGAGATTTCGAGGATCAACGACGACAATCGACAATTTCACGATTTTGCCAAAATTTGACTTTGGTTCCGATGCAATGACGATTTGTCGATGTAAACGGATCGGAAATGTGTTTTTTTCGTAAAAATCTGAGATTTTGTCAAATCGACGTTTTTGACCCTCGGAAATCGATATTTCGAGAATCAACGACGACAAATGACCATTTCACGATTTCGACAAAATTCGACTTTGGTTCCGATGCAATGACGATTTGTCGATGTAAACGCATCGGAAATGTGTTTTTTTCGTAAAAATCTGAGATTTTGTCAAATCGACGTTTTTGACCCTCGGAAATCGAGATTTCGAGAATCAACGACGACAAACGACGATTTCACGATTTCGACAAAATTCGACTTTGGTTCCGATGCAATGACGATTTGTCGATGTAAACGCATCGGAAATGTGTTTTTTTCGTAAAAATCTGAGATTTTGTCAAATCGACGTTTTTGACCCTCGGAAATCGATATTTCGAGAATCAACGACGACAAATGACCATTTCACGATTTCGACAAAATTCGACTTTGGTTCCGGTGCAATGACGATTTGTCGATGTAAACGCATCGGAAATGTGTTTTTTCGTAAAAAACTGACATTTTTGTCAAATCAGCGTTTTTGACCCTCGGACATCGAGATTTCGAGAATCAACGACGACAATCGACCATTTCACGATTTAGCTAAACTTCGACTTTGGTTCCGGTGCAATGACGATTTGTCGATGTGAACGCTTCGGAAATGTGTTTTTTCGTAAAAAACTGACATTTTTGTCAAATCAGCGTTTTTGACCCTCGGACATCGATATTTCGAGGATCAAGGACGACAATCGACCATTTCACGATTTCGACAAAATTCGACTTCGGTTCCGATGCAATGACGATTTGTCGATGTAAACGCATCGGAAATGTGTTTTTTCGTAAAAAACTGACATTTTTGTCAAATCAGCGTTTTTGACCCTCGGACATCGAGATTTCGAGAATCAACGACGACAAACGACGATTTCACGATTTCGACAAAATTCGACGTTGGTTCCGATGCAATGACGATTTGTCGATGTAAACGCATCGGAAATGTGTTTTTTTCGTAAAAATCTGAGATTTTGTCAAATCGACGTTTTGACCCTCGGAAATCGATATTTCGAGAATCAACGACGACAAATGACCATTTCACGATTTCGACAAAATTCGTGTTACGTCATGGGTCTATTTACTGACATAAAAATAATAAATATGGTTCAGTAATTCATTGTATTATTAATCACAAGTATATATATATTTCTTTCTCATACATATAGACATATACAGTCCAATAAACTCACCAGTGGCCGTAGTATGGCGGACGGAATCTGAAGTTCAACATTAAAAGTTGAATAACTCCGAAAATATTTAACGTAAACGAAATCCGGTTGGTGCATTAGATTCAGCATTCCATTTAGAAGTTATAAAGTCTTACGAGTTAATTTGCTCTAGGACTCACGGTTTTCGAGATATTTAAGGTTTTCTAAAAAAGTGTACCAGATGGTCGTTTCGACATACGAAACGAGCCATTGAGCATCAAATGCTAAACAAATCAACCCATGTCACAACACACGACATTTAAAGACTGTATGTGTGTAATTAATTATTAAATAAATAAATAAACAATAAACAAATTAATAACTATCCAACATATGAAATTGGAAAAGAATGATAATTATAGGCGCTTCCTATAATTATAATTAAAAACGGCGCATAATGCCTCATAAACAACATTTATCGTTATTTACAAATTGTTCATTCTGCGTTTGCTACGATAGTAGTAATAAACAATAAATCAGTAATATCAATATTAATATTCGCAATATTAATACCGGGTAGTATATATACCATTATTCATATTGTACCGCAAATTATTATTTAGTATAGTACGATAAGAATAAATATTAAGTTGCAAACCGAGTGTGGGACCGGACGGGGCCCAGACGCATAGTCAGCATCGATAGCAACGCTCCGTTCTCGGAACGCTTACCGCTGATATCAGCAACGCGCACGTGCAGATTCGCTGACGCTGCGGACTTGCCGTGAGATGCTGTGAGAGCATAAGGCCCCACGCTCGGCTGCCCCACCATCGGACAACGCAGCGTTGTGACTCCGCGTGTGTTTCCCCCACCACCATATGGGACTCTCGAGAGGCTTGCTGGCTAATGCAGCTCGAGAGTAAAGCTGTTCATCTTCGACTCTCGTCACCGGCTCATCAAAAATCATTAACTCACTCGGAGACACACGCGCCGCGGTGCTCCGATTCAATTATACAATATTAGTCTTGCGATCTTAGTGATTCGCGAATTTAATATTGTCCTTTTACGATTAAAAACGCGCTCGGTACCCTGGCTGTGACCAGGCGGTAATTTAGCCGATATAAAATACCGTGCACGGGTAACATCGTATTTGAAAACATTTATTCAGCACTATTTTATTTTCATAATTCATCGTATCGGTTTATTAATATTCAATAACTGTAATTCGTAATCTGAATCCTAGTGAATAGTTTACACACGAAAGTCACGAAAAATCAACCGTTGTCAACTATTCGATAATCGTGTATTGCGCGTTGACGCGAATAATTGTAACCAGTGTTTAAGTGATTTATCTTATTAAAAGGTGACAGTTCAACCGAACTACAGTGTTTAATTATTTACGTGCTACGGAACCCAACCTTAATAATCGTAACCGTGAAGTGATTGAAAGTTTCCATTAGCGACGATTATTTTGCACCCATAAAAAGTCTTATCATTATACACTCATTTACCACATTATACCTTTACCATTATTCGTTAGAGCTATCAGACTTACGAGTCGCTGCCGGCTCGCGAATAAATCCCACACCATTATTTGTTAGAGCTATCAGACTTACGAGTCGCTGCCGGCTCGCGAATAAATTCCACACCATTATTTGTTAGAGCTGTTAGACTTACGAGTCGCTGCCTGCTCGCAAATAAATTCCAATAGACTTTCGTGTGTGCTCTGTCGAGCTACTGGAAATCGAATCGTTTCTTGTTCTCGAGAATGCATATCCTCGGTCTAGTTGAGTGTAAATTTATCGCTGAAATAGTTTTTTGTTATTTTATTTGTTATGGGTCGTAGACGCTCTGGCAAGAAGTTCACCATCCGCAGAGCTATTGCCGTAGCTGCTGGTAATGCAAAACGTGTTATTACTAAAAAGGAATTTGCTGATCCTAAATTGAAAATAAATAACGTTTATTCTTTGTGCGAACACTGGTGGAATAACACCGTAATTTCAACTCCGAAGGACGATTCATTCAATCGCCAAATTCTTAAAATCGTATCGATCGAGCGTATCACTCAGCACGTTTACCTAGCAGATGGTCATCCACCTAAGATTATTCGCTCACTCATTCCGCTAGACAATAAAGACTCAGTGATTATTGCGCAAACAATTGACGACGACAACGTATCCGAAGCTTCGACAGTGCTAGCTTCTCCAGTCCCGATTGACGTCGAGTAAACCAACCCGCTACGTCCAAGGACCATTCATTCACGCTGTTAATCAACAAACCAGGTAAGATTTTTATATTATTATATTCTATTTCGCACATATCCAGTACTGCTCTAATCCCTGACCGGCGCATTCCGGCCTAAACGAAGAGCAATCACAATATTATTCCGTTACTTGTCGCTAACGTCGAGAATAGTCATAGAATTTACATCGGCAATACGTTCCGCGACGTAACAGAATATATAAATTTTCTGGTGACAGCGGTGGGATACGCTGGATATTGTGTTATATAAATATTTAACTATATCGGACATAGTGTTACATTCTATTGTTCAAAATGTCTCTTTCCGACGAGGAAATGCGTGACTTACATACTCAGTTAACTGCCGAAAAGCAGAGATTACGCGAAATGGAGCATGATTTAGCTGCACGCGAACTTGAGTTACAAAACCAACAAATAATGTTGAGCGAACAACAGGCACGGGCCACAGAAGTTCCAAACGAACACAAATTCCAATCGACAGTAACGAATTTAATACTCGAACTCGATACAATCAGATCCGAAATATCAGATCTCAATACTAGAGTCATGGCTGCTCAACCACATTCGAGTCGACCTCTACCATCATTATCACAATCAAATCAGTCAAATACGGTCAGTTTAGATCCGAATCTCCCTAGGCTCTCATTCAAGGATATTCTTGAAGGGATCCCCATTTTCAATGGCGAAAACATATCAGTTTTAAAA
Source organism: Cryptus armator (assembly GCA_963971235.1). NCBI lineage: Eukaryota > Metazoa > Arthropoda > Insecta > Hymenoptera > Ichneumonidae > Cryptus > Cryptus armator. The sequence continues at coordinate 7,431,549 of OZ020241.1, forward strand.
TTCGTTCGAGCGTGCAAACGCGCAAGGGATATGTTCCCTTCAACTCTCGAGACTACGTTAACGCGTCTTCTGCGAAATAAACTCAAAGGTCGAGCATACACCGCGGTTGAAGACGACTCCTTTGATAATATTACGGGATTAACGGATCGTCTGAAGGACGTATTCGGTGCTTCAAAAACAATTAACCAATACCGTGGGGAATTGGGCAATATTACAAAAAATAAAAACGAGCACATAATCGACTATATCAGTCGGGTCAAAGATCTTCACGCCATGATAACGGAAGAGGAGGCAGTCGAAACGGGAACGATATCTCGCACGCGATCACTCAGCCGCGAAAACGAAACTCTCGAATGTTTCGTAGCCGGTTTACCCCCAAATTTTCGCCTTAGGCTAAAACTGGAGGGTTGCACGAGCCTCGCTCAAGCATATTCAAATGCGGTGAAAATTTCGAAAGAAATCGAAAAAGACCGCGTTAATTTCGAGTCCCGTCCCGATAGTAAAAAACCGCCACAGACTCAAGTTAAATCTATCGCCGCTCGCGATTCTTTAAGCTGTGATCATTGCAGCAAAAAGGGGCATAAGTCGGAGGATTGCTGGGCAAAATTCCCCGAAAAACGACCTCAACGTCAAAAACCTGTTAGTAAAACGGAAAAACCGCGGGAAAATTCGCAAAATAAATCGCAAAATAACAACGATAAAAGTCGTCCCACATGTGATTACTGTAACAAAATCGGACATACGAAAGCGCAATGTTTTAAGCGACAAAACGACGAAAAACGCGACGCGGGAAACGGGCAAACCCGCTCGGCAAACACGGGCGCGAACCGAGTGGAAAAAGCCTCAGAGCGCTCGGTGCGGACAGTAAATGTCACAGAAGACGCGTCCGTACCTTCCACATCCAATTAAGGGAACATTCTTTCATCCCCACAGTTGAAATCGAGTCCCCGCAGTTAATTGATAACACGGATTTCTTGGTCGACTCCGGGTCTGACCCGAATCTCGTAAAACTAAAAGCGCTAAATACGGATATTCCGATAGACAAAAACGATATTTTAAAGTTAATGGGTATCTCGCGTACACCGGTCTTCACAAAGGGCGCGGTTAGTATCAATATAAAAGGGACGGAAACTGAATTTCACGTGGTCGATGACAAATTTCCCATCGAGCAAGATGGCATTCTCGGTTCGGAATTTCATGGGCAAAATCGGGCAGCAATCGATTGGGATGAGGAAACGGTTAGATGGAAAAACAGCTCCCTCCCATTTAAAAATCGCAAAACGGTAATGATTCCAAAACGATCTCGCGCAGTATTCTACGTAAGGGTTAAAAATCCCGAGGTAAAAGAGGGTTACATTCCCCGTTTGGACGCCGGAAACGGTATTTACTTAGGAAGTACCGTGGTGTCGAACAAAAACGGTATAGCTTGTATGATGGCAATAAATACCAACGAGGAGGACGTGGAACTCGCTGTTCCGGCAGTGACCCTAGAGGCATTTGAGTTCTATGATCCCATTTCGGGGTATGATATGGCAGATAGCGGCCAATCTGGTGAAATACTTAGAGTACAAGACCCGGATTGTTCGAATGTCTGTCAATCGCTTGCCAATCAACAGTCGCATTCTGTTTTACGAATCGAAAAGGAAACCGTAAAGCAAGTCAAAAGTTTATTACGGCTCGACGATCTTAATGACGAGGAGCGCGCAAACATCGATCAAATAATCGAGAAAAACGTAGATCTTTTCCACATACCGGGAAAATTTTTGGAACACACAAACGCTATCGAGCATAAAATTTCCACGACGGACGACCAACCGGTCTTTACGCGTCAATATCGTCATCCTCCCGCTAACAAAGATGAAATTTCGAGACAAGTGAGTGAACTTATCAAGGGAAAAATAATTGAGCCTTCCGACTCCCCATACAGCTCGCCGCTTTGGATCGTGCCAAAAAAGGCCGATTCACAGGGGAAGCCAAGGTGGAGAATGGTAATTGATTATCGGAATCTAAACGAAAAAACAATAGGTGACGCCTACCCACTTCCAAACATAAACGAGATTCTTGATCAGTTGGGTAGCGCGAAATATTTTTCTGTATTCGATTTGGCAAGCGGATTTCATCAGATCTGTATGCATCCTTCAGATGCCCATAAAACCGCATTCTCGACGCCGTTTGGTCATTATCAATTCAATCGCATGCCGTTTGGGCTCAAAAATGCCCCGGCAACCTTCCAACGCTTAATGGACCGTGTATTGTGCGGCCTACAAGGTAACGAGCTTTTCGTATACCTCGACGACATTGTTATTTACGCTAGTTCCCTTAGAGAGCACGAAATTAAGTTTAACAAACTCGCCGAGCGATTGCGGAAGGCGAACCTCAAATTGCAACCTGATAAGTGCGAATTTCTGCGAAAGGAAGTAGCTTATTTAGGACACGTCATAAGCGAAAACGGTGTGAAACCAGATCCAAAAAAAATCGAATCAATAAAAAATTATCCGCGTTTAACCAATCCAAAGAAAATTAAACAATTCCTCGGGTTGGCAGGGTACTACCGTCGATTTGTGGAAAATTTCTCCGCAATCGCTAGGCCGTTAACACAATTGCTGAAGAAGGAAGCAATCTTTAAGTGGACTCATAAACAGGAGGACGCTTTCGTTAAACTCAGAGACGCCTTGTGCAAGGAACCGGTGTTACAGTACCCGGATTTCAGCAGGCCTTTTATTATAACAACCGATGCTTCGAACATCGCAATAGGCGGTATCCTAAGTCAAGGAAAAATCGGTAGCGACAAACCAATATCATACGCATCGCGAACATTGTCAAAAGCTGAAATGAACTACTCTACTATCGAAAAGGAGTTATTAGCGATAGTTTATTGCGTAGGACATTTTAGACCCTACATTTACGGCCGAGAGTTCACTCTCGTGACCGATCACAAACCGTTAGTTTGGCTTGATTCGGTAAAAGATCCTGCGAATAGATTAGTTCATTGGCGCTTAAAACTCGCAAATTACGAATACAAAATTATATACAAACCAGGCAGGGTAAATTGTAACGCCGACGCTCTGTCGCGAAACCCGCCTGAAACAAAAATACTTGCAAACGAGAAATCAGTACTGCTGGTTATGCCAATCAGGTTTAGAACAAAGGAGGATACGTCCGAAAGCGATTCCGATGAGATCCCCGCAAAAAAGAAAAAGTGTAATCCACCAGATCCGGTTCCCGGTAAAACAATTAAATTTACATCTAGGAAACGGACAAAACAACGAATATCTGGCACGGATTCCGACGAGATTCCCAGAAAAAAAGAAAAAGAGAATCAACCAGATCCGGTTCCCGGTCAGACAACTATATTCACGCAAAAAAAATGTACACCCGAAAAACGAACAAAGGGAACTTCCGATTCGGATTCTGACGCGATATTCGAGTTTAAGCCGAAAAAGAAACCAAAGGCACCCGATATACCAAAACCGCCGGTTCAAGCGAAACCTAGTAAACCTCGTGCAGAAACGGTTCTTAAAACAAAAACACCGATCGAAAGTTCCGATACCTCGGACTCAATAGAAATTCCCGAAACACAGATTCAGGAAAATAAATCTTGCGATATATCCGATATATCAGATATCCAAAATTTCGAAAAGGTGTCAGAAAACCATTCCGATACGAACAGTCGCGAAAATAATAGTGATCCCTCCGATTCTTCAGCAAGTCCTGAAAACCCTACGATATTCGACAATAACGGTGATCGGTCCGATTTATCTGCAAATGACGCGAATCAAAATACTGAGGACAATAATGTCAGTCCTTCAGCAGCCCTTAGCTCAGCCACTGAAAATAATGGTGCTAACGAACCCGATGCGCAGGGAAACGCTGCAATGACGACAAAATCTAGCAACGATCTTGAAATCTCCCCAATGGAAACAGAAATTAGGGACGATAGGTCCGAAACATCAAACGAGCCAAATTCCGAAAGCGATTCCGAATCGGGCAGCGGTATTTTCGATCGGGCCGACGTTCCGTACGAGTGTAACGATAGAGATCCTATCGCGAATCGGTTAGTTGTTAATGAAACTCGCGATCGTCTAAGTATGAGAAAAGATAATGTAGTGTTCTTTGTTACTACTAAGGGACAAACTGTAGACGATGGAGCTAAGGACTTACTTCCCGACGACGGGTTACCAAATACGGGTAACTTTAACCTAAGTAGGGCTAGTGTAAAGTTGATCGGAACAAGGTACTTCGTAGCACTCCCGATCAAGGCCGACTTGCGAGCCAACGCGTCTATCGATGACGTAACAGAAGCTCTGTATTCTTTAAGAGACGTATTGACCGAGTTAAATTTAAAATCGATTAGTATCGCGAAAACAAACACAATCGATAACCTACCTTGGGGGACCGTCCGTGCAAATTTAATCAACATTCTGGCTGACGTACCGGCAACATTAACGATCTGTAACCAATTGGTCCGAATACCTCCCGAATCAGAGAGACAAGGAATCATCAGGGAAAAACACGATTCGTTAATCGGTGGTCATAAAGGCGTGAATAAAACATACAACCGCATACGTGAGACATTTTTCTGGGAAAACATGAAAACACAGGTGCAGGAATATATCCAGCATTGTCGTGAATGTCAGCTCAAGAAACTTGTCCGCGTTAAAACAAAACAGCCGATGGTAATCACGGACACTCCGGGGAGCGCTTTTGATAAGATTTCGATGGACATTGTCGGGCCGCTTCCAATCACCAAAAAGGGCAATCAGTACATCCTAACCATACAGGATCTATTAACGAAATATTCACTGGGAATACCGATGAGCAAGGTTTCCTCAATCGATGTCGCGGATGCTTTTATAAAACAATTCATCAATCGATTTGGAGCACCGACCGGCATCCTTACGGATCAAGGCAGCAATTTTACGAGCAGTCTTATGAAAACGGTAGCGAAAAAGTATAGAATACGACAGTATTTTACAACCGCGTACCACCCACAAACGAATGGCTCAATCGAACGATCGCATCACGTATTAACGGAATATTTGAAACCATTCGTAGATAAAAATCACGATTGGGACGAATACATCGATATGGCTATGTTTTCCTATAACACAAGCCGACACGAGGGTACAGGATTTACTCCTCATGAACTGGTTTTCGGAAAACCAGCTAGACAGCCGTCTGCACACCAGCGGGTAGAGGAACATCAGGATGAGACATATACAGCATATCTAGAAAATCACTTCAACAAACTTCACGGGCTACAAGAGCTTGCTGCAGAAAATCTGGTTGCTGCAAAGCATCGATCAAAACGATATTACGACAGGCGAATAAACCCACAAGACTTCGGCATCGGGTCACACGTGCTTATGTTAAAGGAACCTAGTACGGGAAAATTCTCTGATCAATATACCGGACCGTACGAGGTCATAGATATCTTGTCCGGTGGAAACGTAAAAATTAATTATAAAGGAAAATCGAGAATAGTTCATACTAACAAACTCAGAATTTCGAGACTATAAGAGAACAAGTTACTTCTCTTCCAGAACACAAAAACAAAACGCTGGACTGGAACTACAACAACAAAAATTCAAGTGAATTTCATCGTCATTCGTATGGATAAACGAAGGTTCTGAAACCTCTACGTCATCAAATAGTGCATCGAATCATAAAATATTTTTGGACATTTATAAATTAGTGCGCGATGAAAACGGTAAAAACATTCGCGACTCATAAAATTCGAACATTATCAAAAACGAAATCTTTACAAATCGTAAAACAAGTGAACGGTATAAAGTGCGATTTACGCATATCTCTCCTATTCGTTGGAACACACAATTCCAACATAAAAAGTAAAATGGCGGACAGTTGCTCGAAAATGTTAGTGAACAATTTTTCGCGGAAATAATCATCGATTCCCAAAAGGTGTATCAAATTATCAAAATTGAGTGATCAGCGTACACGTTCAACGATACCTCTGAGCCGCTGTCGAACATGTCATACAAGACCTCTGAGTCAACAAACGGACACGTCTATTGGACCTCTGAGATGCTACCGCTTTATCAACAAACCGATTGGAAAATTCACATCATTCGAAAATCAATCAATCGAAACTAAAACGTCAGATACACGCAGTCGTACCTAACGTTATCAATCTTTTATCATAATAACTTGACACCGAAAGATTTTCGACAGCGACGGAAAGGGTAAATTCAACAACTTACCCCAACTTGACGGCGAGGGACACCGCAAGATTTTCGACAGCGACGGAAAGGGTAAATTCAACAAATTACCCCAACTTGACGGCGAGGGAAAACACAAGATTTCCAACAACTATGCCGAGAATCGACCCACTCCTCGTCAAGCGGCTTCACGCTTGTCCTACGCAGAGCCATGGCACTGCTTCAGACTAAAGGGGGGAGGTGTTACGTCATGGGTCTATTTACTGACATAAAAATAATAAATATGGTTCAGTAATTCATTGTATTATTAATCACAAGTATATATATATTTCTTTCTCATACATATAGACATATACAGTCCAATAAACTCACCAGTGGCCGTAGTATGGCGGACGGAATCTGAAGTTCAACATTAAAAGTTGAATAACTCCGAAAATATTTAACGTAAACGAAATCCGGTTGGTGCATTAGATTCAGCATTCCATTTAGAAGTTATAAAGTCTTACGAGTTAATTTGCTCTAGGACTCACGGTTTTCGAGATATTTAAGGTTTTCTAAAAAAGTGTACCAGATGGTCGTTTCGACATACGAAACGAGCCATTGAGCATCAAATGCTAAACAAATCAACCCATGTCACAACACACGACATTTAAAGACTGTATGTGTGTAATTAATTATTAAATAAATAAATAAACAATAAACAAATTAATAACTATCCAACATATGAAATTGGAAAAGAATGATAATTATAGGCGCTTCCTATAATTATAATTAAAAACGGCGCATAATGCCTCATAAACAACATTTATCGTTATTTACAAATTGTTCATTCTGCGTTTGCTACGATAGTAGTAATAAACAATAAATCAGTAATATCAATATTAATATTCGCAATATTAATACCGGGTAGTATATATACCATTATTCATATTGTACCGCAAATTATTATTTAGTATAGTACGATAAGAATAAATATTAAGTTGCAAACCGAGTGTGGGACCGGACGGGGCCCAGACGCATAGTCAGCATCGATAGCAACGCTCCGTTCTCGGAACGCTTACCGCTGATATCAGCAACGCGCACGTGCAGATTCGCTGACGCTGCGGACTTGCCGTGAGATGCTGTGAGAGCATAAGGCCCCACGCTCGGCTGCCCCACCATCGGACAACGCAGCGTTGTGACTCCGCGTGTGTTTCCCCCACCACCATATGGGACTCTCGAGAGGCTTGCTGGCTAATGCAGCTCGAGAGTAAAGCTGTTCATCTTCGACTCTCGTCACCGGCTCATCAAAAATCATTAACTCACTCGGAGACACACGCGCCGCGGTGCTCCGATTCAATTATACAATATTAGTCTTGCGATCTTAGTGATTCGCGAATTTAATATTGTCCTTTTACGATTAAAAACGCGCTCGGTACCCTGGCTGTGACCAGGCGGTAATTTAGCCGATATAAAATACCGTGCACGGGTAACATCGTATTTGAAAACATTTATTCAGCACTATTTTATTTTCATAATTCATCGTATCGGTTTATTAATATTCAATAACTGTAATTCGTAATCTGAATCCTAGTGAATAGTTTACACACGAAAGTCACGAAAAATCAACCGTTGTCAACTATTCGATAATCGTGTATTGCGCGTTGACGCGAATAATTGTAACCAGTGTTTAAGTGATTTATCTTATTAAAAGGTGACAGTTCAACCGAACTACAGTGTTTAATTATTTACGTGCTACGGAACCCAACCTTAATAATCGTAACCGTGAAGTGATTGAAAGTTTCCATTAGCGACGATTATTTTGCACCCATAAAAAGTCTTATCATTATACACTCATTTACCACATTATACCTTTACCATTATTCGTTAGAGCTATCAGACTTACGAGTCGCTGCCGGCTCGCGAATAAATCCCACACCATTATTTGTTAGAGCTATCAGACTTACGAGTCGCTGCCGGCTCGCGAATAAATTCCACACCATTATTTGTTAGAGCTGTTAGACTTACGAGTCGCTGCCTGCTCGCAAATAAATTCCAATAGACTTTCGTGTGTGCTCTGTCGAGCTACTGGAAATCGAATCGTTTCTTGTTCTCGAGAATGCATATCCTCGGTCTAGTTGAGTGTAAATTTATCGCTGAAATAGTTTTTTGTTATTTTATTTGTTATGGGTCGTAGACGCTCTGGCAAGAAGTTCACCATCCGCAGAGCTATTGCCGTAGCTGCTGGTAATGCAAAACGTGTTATTACTAAAAAGGAATTTGCTGATCCTAAATTGAAAATAAATAACGTTTATTCTTTGTGCGAACACTGGTGGAATAACACCGTAATTTCAACTCCGAAGGACGATTCATTCAATCGCCAAATTCTTAAAATCGTATCGATCGAGCGTATCACTCAGCGCGTTTACCTAGCAGATGGTCATCCACCTAAGATTATTCGCTCACTCATTCCGCTAGACAATAAAGACTCAGTGATTATTGCGCAAACAATTGACGACGACAACGTATCCGAAGCTTCGACAGTGCTAGCTTCTCCAGTCCCGATTGACGTCGAGTAAACCAACCCGCTACGTCCAAGGACCATTCATTCACGCTGTTAATCAACAAACCAGGTAAGATTTTTATATTATTATATTCTACTTCGCACATATCCAGTACTGCTCTAATCCCTGACCGGAGCATTCCGGCCTAAACGAAGAGCAATCACAATATTATTCCGTTACTTGTCGCTAACGTCGAGAATAGTCATAGAATTTACATCGGCAATACGTTCCGCGACGTAACATTCGACTTTGGTTCCGATGCCATGACGATTTGTCGATGTAAACGCATCGGAAATGTGTTTTTTTCGTAAAAATCTGACGTTTTTGTCAAATCGACGTTTTTGACCCTCGGAAATCGAGATTTCGAGAATCAACGGCGACAAACGACGATTTCACGATTTCGCGGAAATTCGACTTTGGTTCCGACGCAATGACGATTTGTCGTTGTAAACGCATTGGAAATGTGTTTTTTTCGTAAAAATCTGACGTTTTTGTCAAATCGCCGTTTTTGACCCTCGGAAATCGAGATTTCGAGAATCAACGGCGACAAACGACGATTTCACGATTTCGACAAAATTCGACTTTGGTTCCGATGCAATGACGATTTGTCGATGTAAACGCATCGGAAATGTGTTTTTTTCGTAAAAATCTGAGTTTTTGTCAAATCGACGTTTTGACCCTCGGAAATCGATATTTCGAGAATCAACGACGACAAATGACCATTTCACGATTTCGACAAAATTCGACTTTGGTTCCGATGCAATGACGATTTGTCGATGTAAACGCATCGGAAATGTGTTTTTTTCGTAAAAATCTGAGATTTTGTCAAATCGACGTTTTTGACCCTCGGAAATCGATATTTCGAGAATCAACGACGACAAATGACCATTTCACGATTTCGACAAAATTCGACTTTGGTTCCGGTGCAATGACGATTTGTCGATGTAAACGCATCGGAAATGTGTTTTTTCGTGAAAAACTGACATTTTTGTCAAATCAGCGTTTTTGACCCTCGGACATCGAGATTTCGAGAATCAACGACGACAAATGACCATTTCACGATTTCGACAAACTTCGACTTTGGTTCCGATGCAATGACGATTTGTCGATGTAAACGCATCGGAAATGTGTTTTTTCGTAAAAATCTGAGATTTTGTCAAAACAGCGTTTTTGACCGTCGGACATCGAGATTTCGAGGATCAACGACGACAATCGACCATTTCACTATTTTGCCAAAATTTGACTTAGTTTCCGGTGCAATGATGATTTGTCGTTGTAAACGCATCGGAAATGTGTTTTTTCGTAAAAATCTGACATTTTTGTCAAATCAGCGTTTTTGACCCTCGGACATCGAGATTTCGAGAATCAACGACGACAAATGACCATTTCACGATTTCGACAAAATTCGACTTTGATTCCGATGCAATGACGATTTGTCGATGTAAACGCATCGGAAATGTGTTTTTTTCGTAAAAATCTGAGATTTTGTCAAATCGACGTTTTTGACCCTCGGAAATCGATATTTCGAGAATCAACGACGACAAATGACCATTTCACGATTTCGACAAAATTCGACTTTGGTTCCGATGCAATGACGATTTGTCGATGTAAACGCATCGGAAATGTGTTTTTTTCGTAAAAATCTGAGATTTTGTCAAATCGACGTTTTTGACCCTCGGAAATCGATATTTCGAGAATCAACGACGACAAATGACCATTTCACGATTTCGACAAAATTCGACTTTGGTTCCGGTGCAATGACGATTTGTCGATGTAAACGCATCGGAAATGTGTTTTTTCGTAAAAAACTGACATTTTTGTCAAATCAGCGTTTTGACCCTCGGACATCGAGATTTCGAGAATCAAGGACGACAATCGACCATTTCACGATTTAGCTAAACTTCGACTTTGGTTCCGGTGCAATGACGATTTGTCGATGTGAACGCATCGGAAATGTGTTTTTTCGTAAAAAACTGACATTTTTGTCAAATCAGCGTTTTTGACCCTCGGACATCGATATTTCGAGGATCAAGGACGACAATCGACCATTTCACGATTTCGACAAAATTCGACTTCGGTTCCGATGCAATGACGATTTGTCGATGTAAACGCATCGGAAATGTGTTTTTTCGTAAAAAACTGACATTTTTGTCAAATCAGCGTTTTTGACCCTCGGACATCGAGATTTCGAGAATCAACGGCGACAAACGACGATTTCACGATTTCGACAAAATTCGACGTTGGTTCCGATGCAATGACGATTTGTCGATGTAAACGCATCGGAAATGTGTCTTTTTCGTAAAAATCTGAGATTTTGTCAAATCGACGTTTTGACCCTCGGAAATCGATATTTCGAGAATCAACGACGACAAATGACCATTTCACGATTTCGACAAAATTCGACTTTGGTTCCGATGCAATGACGATTTGTCGATGTAAACGCATCGGAAATGTGTTTTTTTCGTAAAAATCTGACGTTTTTGTCAAATCGACGTTTTTGACCCTCGGAAATCGATATTTCGAGAATCAACGACGACAAACGACGATTTCACGATTTCGCGGAAATTCGACTTTGGTTCCGATGCAATGACGATTTGTCGTTGTAAACGCATTGGAAATGTGTTTTTTTCGTAAAAATCTGACGTTTTTCTCAAATCGACGTTTTGACCCTCGGAAATCGATATTTCGAGAATCAACGACGACAAATGACCATTTCACGATTTCGACAAAATTCGATTTTGGTTCCGATGCAATGACGATTTGTCGATGTAAACGCATCGGAAATGTGTTTTTTTCGTAAAAATCTGAGATTTTGTCAAATCGACGTTTTGACCCTCGGAAATCGATATTTCGAGAATCAACGACGACAAATGACCATTTCACGATTTCGACAAAATTCGACTTTGGTTCCGATGCAATGACGATTTGTCGATGTAAACGCATCGGAAATGTGTTTTTTTCGTAAAAATCTGAGATTTTGTCAAATCGACGTTTTTGACCCTCGGAAATCGATATTTCGAGAATCAACGACGACAAATGACCATTTCACGATTTCGACAAAATTCGACTTTGGTTCCGATGCAATGACGATTTGTCGATGTAAACGCATCGGAAATGTGTTTTTTTCGTAAAAATCTGAGATTTTGTCAATACGACGTTTTTGACCCTCGGAAATCGAGATTTCGAGAATCAACGACGACAAACGACGATTTCACGATTTCGACAAAATTCGACTTTGGTTCCGATGCAATGACGATTTGTCGATGTAAACGCATCGGAAATGTGTTTTTTTCGTAAAAATCTGAGATTTTGTCAAATCGACGTTTTTGACCCTCGGAAATCGATATTTCGAGAATCAACGACGACAAATGACCATTTCACGATTTCGACAAAATTCGACTTTGGTTCCGGTGCAATGACGATTTGTCGATGTAAACGCATCGGAAATGTGTTTTTTCGTAAAAAACTGACATTTTTGTCAAATCAGCGTTTTTGACCCTCGGACATCGAGATTTCGAGAATCAAGGACGACAATCGACCATTTCACGATTTAGCTAAACTTCGACTTTGGTTCCGGTGCAATGACGATTTGTCGATGTGAACGCATCGGAAATGTGTTTTTTCGTAAAAAACTGACATTTTTGTCAAATCAGCGTTTTTGACCCTCGGACATCGATATTTCGAGGATCAAGGACGACAATCGACCATTTCACGATTTCGACAAAATTCGACTTCTGTTCCGATGCAATGACGATTTGTCGATGTAAACGCATCGGAAATGTGTTTTTTCGTAAAAAACTGACATTTTTGTCAAATCAGCGTTTTTGACCCTCGGACATCGAGATTTCGAGAATCAACGGCGACAAACGACGATTTCACGATTTCGACAAAATTCGACGTTGGTTCCGATGCAATGACGATTTGTCGATGTAAACGCATCGGAAATGTGTTTTTTTCGTAAAAATCTGAGATTTTGTCAAATCGACGTTTTGACCCTCGGAAATCGATATTTCGAGAATCAACGACGACAAATGACCATTTCACGATTTCGACAAAATTCGACTTTGGTTCCGATGCAATGACGATTTGTCGATGTAAACGCATCGGAAATGTGTTTTTTTCGTAAAAATCTGACGTTTTTGTCAAATCGACGTTTTTGACCCTCGGAAATCGAGATTTCGAGAATCAACGGCGACAAACGACGAATTCACGATTTCGCGGAAATTCGACTTTGGTTCCGATGCAATGACGATTTGTCGTTGTAAACGCATTGGAAATGTGTTTTTTTCGTAAAAATCTGACGTTTTTGTCAAATCGACGTTTTTGACCCTCGGAAATCGAGATTTCGAGAATCAACGGCGACAAACGACGATTTCACGATTTCGACAAAATTCGACTTTGGTTCCGATGCAATGACGATTTGTCGATGTAAACGCATCGGAAATGTGTTTTTTTCGTAAAAATCTGAGATTTTGTCAAATCGACGTTTTGACCCTCGGAAATCGATATTTCGAGAATCAACGACGACAAATGACCATTTCACGATTTCGACAAAATTCGACTTTGGTTCCGATGCAATGACGATTTGTCGATGTAAACGCATCGGAAATGTGTTTTTTTCGTAAAAATCTGAGATTTTGTCAAATCGACGTTTTTGACCCTCGGAAATCGATATTTCGAGAATCAACGACGACAAATGACCATTTCACGATTTCGACAAAATTCGACTTTGGTTCCGATGCAATGACGATTTGTCGATGTAAACGCATCGGAAATGTGTTTTTTTCGTAAAAATCTGAGATTTTGTCAAATCGACGTTTTTGACCCTCGGAAATCGAGATTTCGAGAATCAACGACGACAAACGACGATTTCACGATTTCGACAAAATTCGACTTTGGTTCCGATGCAATGACGATTTGTCGATGTAAACGCATCGGAAATGTGTTTTTTTCGTAAAAATCTGAGATTTTGTCAAATCGACGTTTTTGACCCTCGGAAATCGATATTTCGAGAATCAACGACGACAAATGACCATTTCACGATTTCGACACAATTCGACTTTGGTTCCGGTGCAATGACGATTTGTCGATGTAAACGCATCGGAAATGTGTTTTTTTCGTAAAAATCTGACGTTTTTGTCAAATCGACGTTTTTGACCCTCGGACATCGAGATTTCGAGAATCAACGACGACAAATGACCATTTCACGATTTCGACAAACTTCGACTTTGGTTCCGATGCAATGACGATTTGTCGATGTAAACGCATCGGAAATGTGTTTTTTCGTAAAAATCTGAGATTTTGTCAAAACAGCGTTTTTGACCGTCGGACATCGAGATTTCGAGGATCAACGACGACAAACGACGAATTCACGATTTCGCGGAAATTCGACTTTGGTTCCGATGCAATGACGATTTGTCGTTGTAAACGCATTGGAAATGTGTTTTTTTCGTAAAAATCTGACGTTTTTGTCAAATCGACGTTTTTGACCCTCGGAAATCGAGATTTCGAGAATCAACGGCGACAAACGACGATTTCACGATTTCGACAAAATTCGACTTTGGTTCCGATGCAATGACGATTTGTCGATGTAAACGCATCGGAAATGTGTTTTTTTCGTAAAAATCTGAGATTTTGTCAAATCGACGTTTTGACCCTCGGAAATCGATATTTCGAGAATCAACGACGACAAATGACCATTTCACGATTTCGACAAAATTCGACTTTGGTTCCGATGCAATGACGATTTGTCGATGTAAACGCATCGGAAATGTGTTTTTTTCGTAAAAATCTGAGATTTTGTCAAATCGACGTTTTTGACCCTCGGAAATCGATATTTCGAGAATCAACGACGACAAATGACCATTTCACGATTTCGACAAAATTCGACTTTGGTTCCGATGCAATGACGATTTGTCGATGTAAACGCATCGGAAATGTGTTTTTTTCGTAAAAATCTGAGATTTTGTCAAATCGACGTTTTTGACCCTCGGAAATCGAGATTTCGAGAATCAACGACGACAAACGACGATTTCACGATTTCGACAAAATTCGACTTTGGTTCCGATGCAATGACGATTTGTCGATGTAAACGCATCGGAAATGTGTTTTTTTCGTAAAAATCTGAGATTTTGTCAAATCGACGTTTTTGACCCTCGGAAATCGATATTTCGAGAATCAACGACGACAAATGACCATTTCACGATTTCGACACAATTCGACTTTGGTTCCGGTGCAATGACGATTTGTCGATGTAAACGCATCGGAAATGTGTTTTTTCGTAAAAAACTGACATTTTTGTCAAATTAGCGTTTTTGACCCTCGGACATCGAGATTTCGAGAATCAACGACGACAAATGACCATTTCACGATTTCGACAAACTTCGACTTTGGTTCCGATGCAATGACGATTTGTCGATGTAAACGCATCGGAAATGTGTTTTTTCGTAAAAATCTGAGATTTTGTCAAAACAGCGTTTTTGACCGTCGGACATCGAGATTTCGAGGATCAACGACGACAATCGACCATTTCACGATTTTGCCAAAATTTGACTTAGTTTCCGGTGCAATGATGATTTGTCGTTGTAAACGCATCGGAAATGTGTTTTTTCGTAAAAATCTGACATTTTTGTCAAATCAGCGTTTTTGACCCTCGGACATCGAGATTTCGAGAATCAACGACGACAAATGACCATTTCACGATTTCGACAAAATTCGACTTTGGTTCCGATGCAATGACGATTTGTCGATGTAAACGCATCGGAAATGTGTTTTTTTCGTAAAAATCTGAGATTTTGTCAAATCGACGTTTTTGACCCTCGGAAATCGATATTTCGAGAATCAACGACGACAAATGACCATTTCACGATTTCGACAAAATTCGACTTTGGTTCCGATGCAATGACGATTTGTCGATGTAAACGCGTCGGAAATGTGTTTTTTTCGTAAAAATCTGAGATTTTTTCAAATCGACGTTTTTGACCCTCGGAAATCGATATTTCGAGAATCAACGACGACAAATGACCATTTCACGATTTCGACAAAATTCGACTTTGGTTCCGGTGCAATGACGATTTGTCGATGTAAACGCATCGGAAATGTGTTTTTTCGTAAAAAACTGACATTTTTGTCAAATCAGCGTTTTTGACCCTCGGACATCGAGATTTCGAGAATCAACGACGACAAATGACCATTTCACGATTTCGACAAAATTCGACTTTGGTTCCGATGCAATGACGATTTGTCGATGTAAACGCATCGGAAATGTGTTTTTTTCGTAAAAATCTGAGATTTTGTCAAATCGACGTTTTTGACCCTCGGAAATCGATATTTCGAGAATCAACGACGACAAATGACCATTTCACGATTTCGACAAAATTCGACTTTGGTTCCGATGCAATGACGATTTGTCGATGTAAACGCATCGGAAATGTGTTTTTTTCGTAAAAATCTGAGATTTTGTCAAATCGACGTTTTTGACCCTCGGAAATCGATATTTCGAGAATCAACGACGACAAACGACGATTTCACGATTTCGACAAAATTCGACTTTGGTTCCGATGCAATGACGATTTGTCGATGTAAACGCATCGGAAATGTGTTTTTTTCGTAAAAATCTGAGATTTTGAGAAATCGAAGTTTTTGACCCTCGGAAATCGATATTTCGAGAATCAACGGCGACAAACGACCATTTCACGATTTTGCCAAAATTTGACTTAGTTTCCGGTGCAATGATGATTTGTCGTTGTAAACGCATCGGAAATGTGTTTTTTCGTAAAAATCTGACATTTTTGTCAAATCAGCGTTTTTGACCCTCGGACATCGAGATTTCGAGAATCAACGACGACAAACGACGATTTCACGATTTCGACAAAATTCGACTTCGGTTCCGATGCAATGACGATTTGTCGATGTAAACGCATCGGAAATGTGTTTTTTTCGTAAAAATCTGAGATTTTGGCAAATCGACGTTTTTGACCCTCGGACATCGAGATTTCGAGAATCAACGACGACAAACGACGATTTCACGATTTCGCCAAAATTCGACTTTGGTTCCGATGCAATGACGATTTGTCGTTGTAAACGCATCGGAAATGTGTTTTTTCGAAAAAAAACTGACATTTTCGTCAAATCAGCGTTTTTGACCCTCGGACATCGAGATTTCGAGAATCAACGACGACAAACGACGATTTCACGATTTCGACAAAATTCGACTTCGGTTCCGATGCAATGACGATTTGTCGTTGTATACGCATCGGAAATGTGTTTTTTTCGTAAAAATCTGAGATTTTGTCAAATCGACGTTTTTGACCCTCGGAAATCGATATTTCGAGAATCAACGACGACAAACGACCATTTCACGATTTCGCGGAAATTCGACTTTGGTTCCGATGCAATGACGATTTGTCGTTGTAAACGCATTGGAAATGTGTTTTTTTCGTAAAAATCTGACGTTTTTGTCAAATCGACGTTTTTGACCCTCGGAAATCGAGATTTCGAGAATCAACGGCGACAAACGACGATTTCACGATTTCGACAAAATTCGACTTTGGTTCCGATGCAATGACGATTTGTCGATGTAAACGCATCGGAAATGTGTTTTTTTCGTAAAAATCTGAGATTTTGTCAAATCGACGTTTTGACCCTCGGAAATCGATATTTCGAGAATCAACGACGACAAATGACCATTTCACGATTTCGACAAAATTCGACTTTGGTTCCGATGCAATGACGATTTGTCGATGTAAACGCATCGGAAATGTGTTTTTTTCGTAAAAATCTGAGATTTTGTCAAATCGACGTTTTTGACCCTCGGAAATCGAGATTTCGAGAATCAACGGCGACAAACGACGATTTCACGATTTCGACAAAATTCGACTTTGGTTCCGATGCAATGACGATTTGTCGATGTAAACGCATCGGAAATGTGTTTTTTTCGTAAAAATCTGAGATTTTGTCAAATCGACGTTTTTGACCCTCGGAAATCGAGATTTCGAGAATCAACGGCGACAAACGACGATTTCACGATTTCGACAAAATTCGACTTTGGTTCCGATGCAATGACGATTTGTCGATGTAAACGCATCGGAAATGTGTTTTTTTCGTAAAAATCTGAGATTTTGTCAAATCGACGTTTTGACCCTCGGAAATCGATATTTCGAGAATCAACGACGACAAATGACCATTTCACGATTTCGACAAAATTCGACTTTGGTTCCGATGCAATGACGATTTGTCGATGTAAACGCATCGGAAATGTGTTTTTTTCGTAAAAATCTGAGATTTTGTCAAAACGACGTTTTTGACCCTCGGAAATCGAGATTTCGAGAATCAACGACGACAAACGACGATTTCACGATTTCGACAAAATTCGACTTTGGTTCCGATGCAATGACGATTTGTCGATGTAAACGCATCGGAAATGTGTTTTTTTCGTAAAAATCTGAGATTTTGTCAAATCGACGTTTTGACCCTCGGAAATCGATATTTCGAGAATCAACGACGACAAATGACCATTTCACGATTTCGACAAAATTCGACTTTGGTTCCGATGCAATGACGATTTGTCGATGTAAACGCATCGGAAATGTGTTTTTTTCGTAAAAATCTGAGATTTTGTCAAATCGACGTTTTTGACCCTCGGAAATCGAGATTTCGAGAATCAACGGCGACAAACGACGATTTCACGATTTCGACAAAATTCGACTTTGGTTCCGATGCAATGACGATTTGTCGATGTAAACGCATCGGAAATGTGTTTTTTTCGTAAAAATCTGAGATTTTGTCAAATCGACGTTTTTGACCCTCGGAAATCGAGATTTCGAGAATCAACGGCGACAAACGACGATTTCACGATTTCGACAAAATTCGACTTTGGTTCCGATGCAATGACGATTTGTCGATGTAAACGCATCGGAAATGTGTTTTTTTCGTAAAAATCTGAGATTTTGTCAAATCGACGTTTTGACCCTCGGAAATCGATATTTCGAGAATCAACGACGCCAAATGACCATTTCACGATTTCGACAAAATTCGACTTTGGTTCCGATGCAATGACGATTTGTCGATGTAAACGCATCGGAAATGTGTTTTTTTCGTAAAAATCTGAGATTTTGTCAAAACGACGTTTTTGACCCTCGGAAATCGAGATTTCGAGAATCAACGACGACAAACGACGATTTCACGATTTCGACAAAATTCGACTTTGGTTCCGATGCAATGACGATTTGTCGATGTAAACGCATCGGAAATGTGTTTTTTTCGTAAAAATCTGAGATTTTGTCAAATCGACGTTTTTGACCCTCGGAAATCGATATTTCGAGAATCAACGACGACAAATGACCATTTCACGATTTCGACAAAATTCGACTTTGGTTCCGGTGCAATGACGATTTGTCGATGTAAACGCATCGGAAATGTGTTTTTTCGTAAAAAACTGACATTTTTGTCAAATCAGCGTTTTTGACCCTCGGACATCGAGATTTCGAGAATCAACGACGACAAATGACCATTTCACGATTTCGACAAACTTCGACTTTGGTTCCGATGCAATGACGATTTGTCGATGTAAACGCATCGGAAATGTGTTTTTTCGTAAAAATCTGAGATTTTGTCAAAACAGCGTTTTTGACCGTCGGACATCGAGATTTCGAGGATCAACGACGACAATCGACCATTTCACGATTTTGCCAAAATTTGACTTAGTTTCCGGTGCAATGATGATTTGTCGTTGTAAACGCATCGGAAATGTGTTTTTTCGTAAAAATCTGACATTTTTGTCAAATCAGCGTTTTTGACCCTCGGACATCGAGATTTCGAGAATCAACGACGACAAATGACCATTTCACGATTTCGACAAAATTCGACTTTGGTTCCGATGCAATGACGATTTGTCGATGTAAACGCATCGGAAATGTGTTTTTTTCGTAAAAATCTGAGATTTTGTCAAATCGAAGTTTTTGACTCTCGGAAATCGAGATTTCGAGAATCAACGACGACAAACGACCATTTCACGATTTCGACAAAATTCGACTTTGGTTCCGATGCAATGACGATTTGTCGATGTAAACGCATCGGAAATGTGTTTTTTTCGTAAAAATCTGAGATTTTGTCAAATCGACGTTTTTGACCCTCGGAAATCGATATTTCGATGCAATGACGATTTGTCGATGTAAACGCATCGGAAATGTGTTTTTTTCGTAAAAATCTGAGATTTTGTCAAACCGACGTTTTTGACCCTCGGAAATCGATATTTCGAGAATCAACGACGACAAATGACCATTTCACGATTTCGACAAAATTCGACTTTGGTTCCGATGCAATGACGATTTGTCGATGTAAACGCATCGGAAATGTGTTTTTTTCGTAAAAATCTGAGATTTTGTCAAATCGACGTTTTTGACCCTCGGAAATCGAGATTTCGAGAATCAACGACGACAAACGACGATTTCACGATTTCGACAAAATTCGACTTTGGTTCCGATGCAATGACGATTTGTCGATGTAAACGCATCGGAAATGTGTTTTTTTCGTAAAAATCTGAGATTTTGTCAAATCGACGTTTTTGACCCTCGGAAATCGATATTTCGAGAATCAACGACGACAAATGACCATTTCACGATTTCGACAAAATTCGACTTTGGTTCCGATGCAATGACGATTTGTCGATGCATCGGAAATGTGTTTTTTCCGTAAAAATCTGAGATTTTGTCAAATCGACGTTTTTGACCCTCGAAAATCGATATTTCGAGAATCAACGACGACAAACGACGATTTCACGATTTCGACAAAATTCGACTTCGGTTCCGATGCAATGACGATTTGTCGTTGTAAACGCATCGGAAATGTGTTTTTTTCGTAAAAATCTGAGATTTTGTCAAATCGACGTTTTTGACCCTCGGAAATCGATATTTCGAGAATCAACGACGACAAATGACCATTTCACGATTTCGACAAAATTCGACTTTGGTTCCGATGCAATGACGATTTGTCGATGTAAACGCATCGGAAATGTCTTTTTTTCGTAAAAATCTGAGATTTTGTCAAATCGACGTTTTGACCCTCGGAAATCGATATTTCGAGAATCAACGACGACAAATGACCATTTCACGATTTCGACAAAATTCGACTTTGGTTCCGATGCAATGACGATTTGTCGATGTAAACGCATCGGAAATGTGTTTTTTACGTAAAAATCTGAGATTTTGTCAAATCGGCGTTTTTGACCCTCGGAAATCGATAATTCGAGAATGAACGACGACAAACGACCATTTCACGATTTCGACAAAATTCGACTTTGGTTCCGATGCAATGACGATTTGTCGATGTAAACGCATCGGAAATGTGTTTTTTCGTAAAACACTGACATTTTTGTCAAATCAGCGTTTTTGACCCTCGGACATCGAGATTTCGAGAATCAACGACGACAAATGACCATTTCACGATTTCGACAAAATTCGACTTTGGTTCCGGTGCAATGACGATTTGTCGATGTAAACGCATCGGAAATGTGTTTTTTCGTAAAAAACTGACATTTTTGTCAAATCAGCGTTTTTGACCCTCGGACATCGAGATTTCGAGAATCAACGACGACAAATGACCATTTCACGATTTCGACAAAATTCGACTTTGGTTCCGATGCAATGACGATTTGTCGATGTAAACGCATCGGAAATGTGTTTTTTTCGTAAAAATCTGAGATTTTGTCAAATCGACGTTTTTGACCCTCGGAAATCGATATTTCGAGAATCAACGACGACAAATGACCATTTCACGATTTCGACAAAATTCGACTTTGGTTCCGATGCAATGACGATTTGTCGATGTAAACGCATCGGAAATGTGTTTTTTTCGTAAAAATCTGAGATTTTGTCAAATCGACGTTTTTGACCCTCGGAAATCGAGATTTCGAGAATCAACGACGACAAACGACGATTTCACGATTTCGACAAAATTCGACTTTGGTTCCGATGCAATGACGATTTGTCGATGTAAACGCATCGGAAATGTGTTTTTTTCGTAAAAATCTGAGATTTTGTCAAATCGACGTTTTTGACCCTCGGAAATCGATATTTCGAGAATCAACGACGACAAATGACCATTTCACGATTTCGACACAATTCGACTTTGGTTCCGGTGCAATGACGATTTGTCGATGTAAACGCATCGGAAATGTGTTTTTTCGTAAAAAACTGACATTTTTGTCAAATCAGCGTTTTTGACCCTCGGACATCGAGATTTCGAGAATCAACGACGACAAATGACCATTTCACGATTTTGCCAAAATTTGACTTAGTTTCCGGTGCAATGATGATTTGTCGTTGTAAACGCATCGGAAATGTGTTTTTTCGTAAAAATCTGACATTTTTGTCAAATCAGCGTTTTTGACCCTCGGACATCGAGATTTCGAGAATCAACGACGACAAATGACCATTTCACGATTTCGACAAAATTCGACTTTGGTTCCGATGCAATGACGATTTGTCGATGTAAACGCATCGGAAATGTGTTTTTTTCGTAAAAATCTGAGATTTTGTCAAATCGACGTTTTTGACCCTCGGAAATCGATATTTCGAGAATCAACGACGACAAATGACCATTTCACGATTTCGACAAAATTCGACTTTGGTTCCGATGCAATGACGATTTGTCGATGTAAACGCATCGGAAATGTGTTTTTTTCGTAAAAATCTGAGATTTTTTCAAATCGACGTTTTTGACCCTCGGAAATCGATATTTCGAGAATCAACGACGACAAATGACCATTTCACGATTTCGACAAAATTCGACTTTGGTTCCGGTGCAATGACGATTTGTCGATGTAAACGCATCGGAAATGTGTTTTTTCGTAAAAAACTGACATTTTTGTCAAATCAGCGTTTTTGACCCTCGGACATCGAGATTTCGAGAATCAACGACGACAAATGACCATTTCACGATTTCGACAAAATTCGACTTTGGTTCCGATGC